>JAKFHT010001768.1:177500-317500 GCA_023783455.1 Erythrocebus patas | reverse complement strand
GCACGTGTGTGTCTTTGTGCATTGTGTATGTATACATCTCTGTGTGCATGTATGTGTCTATGTGTGCATGTGTATGTATACATCTCTGTGTGTGTGTATGTGTCTGTGTGTGCACGCACACTAGTGTCTGTGTGTGTTCATGCATGCTAACGTGTGTGTCTTTGTGCATTGTGTATGTATACATCTCTGTGTGCATGTATGTGTCTACGTGTGCATGTGTATTTATACATCTCTGTGTGTGCGTATGTGTATATCTGTGTGTGTGTGTATGTGTCTGTGTGTGCATGCACACTAGTGTCTGTGTGTGTGCATGCATGTGTGCACGTGTGTGTCTTTGTGCATTGTGTATGTATACATCTCTGTGTGCATGTATGTGTCTATGTGTGCATGTGTATTTATACAACTCTGTGTGTGTATGTGTCTGTGTGTGCACGCATGCTAGTGTCTGTGTGTGTTCATGTATGCTAACGTGTGTGCACGTGTGTGTCTTTGTGCATTGTGTATGTATACATCTCTGTGTGCATGTATGTGTCTATGTGTGCATGTGTATTTATACATCTCTCTGTGTGTGTCTGTGTGTGCACGCATGCTAGTGTCTGTGTGTGTTCATGTATGCTAACGTGTGTGCACGTGTGTGTCTTTGTGCATTGTGTATGTATACATCTCTGTGTGCATGTATGTGTCTATGTGTGCATGTGTATTTATACATCTCTGTGTGTGCGTATGTGTATATCTGTGTGTGTGTATGTGTCTCTGTGTGCACGCACACTAGTGTCTGTGTGTGTTCATGCATGCTAACGTGTGCACGTGTGTGTCTTTGTGCATTGTGTATGTATACATCTGTGTGCATGTATGTGTCTATGTGTGCATGTATGTATACATCTCTGTGTGTGTGTATGTGTGTCTGTGTGCACGCACGCACACTAGTGTCTGTGTGTGTTCATGCATGCTAACGTGTGCACGTGTGTGTCTTTGTGCATTGTGTATGTATACATCTCTGTGTGCATGTATGTGTCACGGTGCATGTGTATTTATACATCTCTGTGTGTGCGTATGTGTATATCTGTGTGTGTGTGTATGTGTCTGTGTGCACGCACACTCAGTGTCTGTGTGTGTTCATGCATGCTAACGTGTGCACGTGTGTGTCTTTGTGCATTGTGTATATACATCTCTGTGTGCATGTATGTGTCTATGTGTGCATGTGTATTTATACAACTCTGTGTGTGTATGTGTCTGTGTGTGCACGCATGCTAGTGTCTGTGTGTTCATGTATGCTAACGTGTGTGCACGTGTGTGTCTTTGTGCATTGTATGTATACATCTCTGTGTGCATGTATGTGTCTATGTGTGCATGTGTATTTATACATCTCTGTGTGTGTGTCTGTGTGCACGCATGCTAGTGTCTGTGTGTGTTCATGTATGCTAACGTGTGCACGTGTGTGTCTTTGTGCATTGTGTATGTATACATCTCTGTGTGCATGTATGTGTCTATGTGTGCATGTGTATTTATACATCTCTGTGTATGTGTCTGTGTGCACGCATGCTAGTGTCTGTGTGTTCATGTATGCTAACGTGTGTGCACGTGTGTGTCTTTGTGCATTGTGTATGTATACATCTCTGTGTGCATGTATGTGTCTATGTGTGTATTTATACATCTCTGTGTGCGTATGTGTATATCTGTGTGTGTATGTGTCTCTGTGTGCACGCACACTAGTGTCTGTGTGTGTTCATGCATGCTAACGTGTGTGCACGGTGTGTCTTTAATGCATTGTGTATGTATACATCTCTGTGTGCATGTATGTCTATGTGTGTATGTATACATCTCTGTGTGTGTATGTGTCTGTGTGTGCACGCACACCAGTGTCTGTGTGTGTTCATGCATGCTAACGTGTGCACGCGTGTGTGTCTTTGTGCATTGTGTATGTATACATCTCTGTGTGCATGTATGTGTCTATGTGTGCATGTGTATTTATACATCTCTGTGTGCGTATGTATATCTGTGTGTGTGTGTATGTGTCTGTGTGTGCACGCACACTAGTGTCTGTGTGTGTTCGTGCATGCTAACGTGTGTGTGCACGTGTGTGTCTTTGTGCATTGTGTATGTATACATCTCTTTGTGCATGTATGTGTCTATGTGCATGTGTATTTATACATCTCTGTGTGTGTGTATGTGTATATCTGTGTGTGTGTATGTGTCTGTGTGCACGCACACTAGTGTCTGTGTGTGTTCATGTATGCTAACGTGTGTGCACGTGTGTGTGTCTTGTGCATTGTGTATGTATACATCTCTGTGTGCATGTATGTGTCTATGTGTGCATGTGTATTTATACATCTCTGTGTGTGTATGTGTATATCTGTGTGTGTGCATGTGTCTGTGTGCACGCACACTAGTGTCTGTGTGTGTGTTCATGCATGCTAACGTGTGCACGTGTGTGTCTTTGTGCATTGTGTATGTATACATCTCTGTGTGCATGTATGTGTCTATGTGTGCATGTGTATTTATACATCTCTGTGTGCGTATGTATATCTGTGTGTGTGTGTATGTGTCTGTGTGTGCACGCACACTAGTGTCTGTGTGTGTTCGTGCATGCTAACGTGTGTGTGCACGTGTGTGTCTTTGTGCATTGTGTATGTATACATCTCTTTGTGCATGTATGTGTCTATGTGCATGTGTATTTATACATCTCTGTGTGTGTGTATGTGTATATCTGTGTGTGTGTATGTGTCTGTGTGTGCACGCACACTAGTGTCTGTGTGTGTTCATGCATGCTAACGTGTGTGCACGTGTGTGTGTCTTGTGCATTGTGTATGTATACATCTCTGTGTGCATGTATGTGTCTATGTGTGCATGTGTATTTATACATCTCTGTGTGTGTATGTGTATATCTGTGTGTGTGCATGTGTCTGTGTGCACGCACACTAGTGTCTGTGTGTGTGTTCATGCATGCTAACGTGTGCACGTGTGTGTCTTTGTGCATTGTGTATGTATACATCTCTGTGTGCATGTATGTGTCTACGTGTGCATGTGTATTATACATCTCTGTGTGTGTGTATGTGTCTGTGTGTGCACGCACGCCAGTGTCTGTGTGTGTTCATGCATGTTAACGTGTGCACGTGTGTGTCTTGTGCATTGTGTATGTATACATCTCTGTGCATGTATGTGTCTATGTGTGCATGTGTATTTATACATCTCTGTGTGCGTATGTGTATATCTGTGTGTGTGTGTATGTGTCTGTGTGTGCACACACTAGTGTCTGTGTGTGTTCGTGCATGCTAACGTGTGCACGTGTGTGTCTTTGTGCATTGTGTATGTATACATCTCTGTGTGCATGTATGTGTCTATGTGTGCATGTGTATTTATACATCTCTGTGTGTGCGTATGTGTATATCTGTGTGTGTGTGTATGTGTCTGTGTGTGCACGCACACTAGTGTCTGTGTGTGTTCGTGCATGCTAACGTGTGTGCACGTGTGTGTCTTTGTGCATTGTGTATGTATACATCTCTTTGTGCATGTATGTGTCTATGTGTGCATGTGTATTTATACATCTCTGTGTGTGTGTATGTGTATATCTGTGTGTGTGTATGTGTCTGTGTGTGCACGCACACTAGTGTCTGTGTGTGTTCATGCATGCTAACGTGTGTGCACGTGTGTGTCTTTGTGCATTGTGTATGTATACATCTCTGTGTGCATGTATGTGTCTATGTGTGCATGTGTATTTATACATCTCTGTGTGTGTGTATGTGTATATCTGTGTGTGTATGTGTCTGTGTGCACGCACACCAGTGTCTGTGTGTGTTCATGCATGCTAACGTGTGCACGTGTGTGTCTTTGTGCATTGTGTATGTATACATCTCTGTGTGCATGTATGTGTCTACGTGTGCATGTGTATTTATACAACTCTGTGTGTGTATGTGTCTGTGTGTGCACGCACACTAGTGTCTGTGTGTGTTCATGTATGCTAACGTGTGTGCACGTGTGTGTCTTTGTGCATTGTGTAGGTATATATCTCTGTGTGCATGTATGTGTCTATGTGTGCATGTGTATTTATACATCTCTGTGTGTGCGTATGTGTATATCTGTGTGTGTGTGTATGTGTCTGTGTGTGCACGCACACTAGTGTCTGTGTGTGTTCATGTATGCTAACGTGTGTGCACGTGTGTGTCTTTGTGCATTGTGTATGTATACATCTCTGTGTGCATGTATGTGTCTACGTGTGCATGTGTATTTATACATCTCTGTGTGTGTGTATGTGTCTGTGTGTGCACGCACGCTAGTGTCTGTGTGTGTTCATGCATGCTAACGTGTGTGCACGTGTGTGTCTTTGTGCATTGTGTATGTATATATCTGTGTCTGTGCATGCACACTAGTGTGTGACCGTATGTACGCATCTGTATGCACGTGTAATCACACACATATATGTGCATGTGAGTGTATGTACACATCTGTATGCACGTATGTATGCATCTGTGTGTGTGCATGCATGCTATTGTATGTGCATACACGTGTGTGTTTGTGTGTATGCATGTTAGTGTGTGTAGGCATCTGTGTGTATGCATGTTAGTGTATGTGCACACACGTGTGTGTGCATGAATGCTACTGTGTTTATGTATGTGTGTATGTAGGCATCTGTGTGCGCATGCGTTTGTATCTGTGCCTGCACCCTAATATATGTGAACACACGTGTGTGTGCATGAATGCTACTGTGTTTATGTATGTGTGTACGTAGGCATCTGTGTGTGTGCATGCATGTCAGTGTATGTGCACGCAGGTATGTATGCTAGTGTTTATGTATGCATATGCGTGCATGTACATATGTATTCATCTTGGGCATGCATGCTAGTGTGTGCATGTATGTAGGCATCTGTGTGTGCATGCATGCTATTGTATGTGCATACACGTGTGTGTGTGTGCAGCGTGCTAGTGTGTGTGTGCATGCACATGTGTGTGTGTGCGTGTGTGTATACACGCTAGTGTATGTCCATGCACATGTGTGTGTGCATGCTTGCTCGTGTGTGCACCTGTGTATGTAGACATCTGCGTGCACGCATGCTAACGTATGTGAACACACCTATACATATGCTAGTGTGTGCATGCATGCTACTGTATGTGAACACACGTGTGTGTACATGCTAGTGTGTGTGCATACGCGAGTATGTTTGTGTGCATGCTTGCGAGTGTGTGCGTGTGTGTATACATGCTAGTGTGTGCATGCCTGCTAGTGTATGTGAACACACATGTGTGTGGTGTATGTGGATACACGTGTGTGTGTGTGCATGCTGGTGTGTGTGTGCACGCTAGTGTGTGGACATACGTGAGTGTCATTGCATGCATGTGTGCTAGTGTGTGTGTGTACACGTGCTAGCATGTGTGTGTGCATGTGTGTATATGCATGGTAGTGTGTGTGCATGCACATGTGTGTTTGCATGCATCCTAGTGTGTGCCTGTGTGTATGTAGGCGTCTGTGTGCATGCCTGCTAGGGTATGTGAACACACACATATGTATATGGTAGTGTGTGCATCCCTGCTAGTGTATGTGAACACACGTGTGTGTGTGCGTGTATGTGTGTGTGTGCATGCATACTAATGTGTACACTAGTGTGTGTGTGTGTCTATGTGGCGTCTGTGTGCATGCCTGCTAGCATATGTGAACACATATATGTATGCTACTGTGCATGTCTGCTAGTGTATGTGAACACACGTGTGTGGGGGTGTGTGAACACATATGTGTGTGCGTGCATGATGTTGTGTGTGCACGCCAGTGTGTATACATCGTGTGTTTGTGTACATGCGTGCTAATGTGTACATGTGTGTATGTAGGCATCTGTGTGCATGCCTGCTAGCATATGTGAACACGTGTATGCATGCTAGTGTATGTGAACACACGTGTGTGGGGGCTGTATGTGAACACACATGTGTGTTCACGCATGGTGTTGTGTGTGCATGCTACGGTGTGTGTGTGCACATGTGTGTTTGTGTGCATATGTGCTAGTGTGTGTGTGTGTATGTAGGCGTCTGTGTGCATGCCTGCTAGCATATGTGAACACGTGTATGCATGCTAGTGTGTGCATCCCTGCTAGTGTATGTGAACACACGTGTGTGTGCCTGCATGCTGGTGTGTGTGTGCACGCTAGTGTGTGGGCATACGTGTGTTTGTGTACATGCGTGCTAATGTGTACATGTGTGTATGGCGTCTGTGTGCATGGTGTTGTGTGTGCATGCTACGGTGTGTGTGTGCACGTGTGTGTGTGTGCAGCGTGCTAGTGTGTGTGTGTGTGTATGTAGGCATCTGTGTGTATGCATGTTAGTGTATGTGCACACACGTGTGTGTGTGCGTGTGTGTATACATGCTAGTGTGTGTGTGTGCATGCTGGTGTGTGTGTGCACGCTAGTGTGTGGACATACGTGAGTGTCATTGCATGCATGTGTGCTAGTGTGTGTGTGTACACGTGCTAGCATGTGTGTGTGCATGTGTGTATATGCATGGTAGTGTGTGTGCATGCACATGTGTGTTTGCATGCATCCTAGTGTGTGCCTGTGTGTATGTAGGCGTCTGTGTGCATGCCTGCTAGGGTATGTGAACACACACATATGTATATGGTAGTGTGTGCATCCCTGCTAGTGTATGTGAACACACGTGTGTGTGTGCGTGTATGTGTTTGTGTGCATGCATACTAATGTGTACACTAGTGTGTGTGTGTGTCTATGTAGGCGTCTGTGTGCATGCCTGCTAGCATATGTGAACACATATATGTATGCTACTGTGTGCATGTCTGCTAGTGTATGTGAACACACGTGTGTGGGGGGTGTATGTGAACACATATGTGTGTGCGTGCATGATGTTGTGTGTGCACGCTAGTGTGTGGCCATACGTGTGTTTGTGTACATGCGTGCTAATGTGTACATGTGTGTATGTAGGCATCTGTGTGCATGCCTGCTAGCATATGTGAACACGTGTATGCATGCTAGTGTATGTGAACACACGTGTGTGGGGCTGTATGTGAACACACGTGTGTGTGTGCATGCACATGTGTGTGTGTGTGCATGCTACGGTGTGTGTGTGCACATGTGTGTTTGTGTGCATATGTGCTAGTGTGTGTGTGTGTATGTAGGCGTCTGTGTGCATGCCTGCTAGCATATGTGAACACGTGTATGCATGCTAGTGTGTGCATCCCTGCTAGTGTATGTGAACACACGTGTGTGTGCCTGCATGCTGGTGTGTGTGTGCACGCTAGTGTGTGGGCATACGTGTGTTTGTGTACATGCGTGCTAATGTGTACATGTGTGTATGTAGGCGTCTGTGTGCATGGTGTTGTGTGTGCATGCTAGGATGTGTGCGTACACGTGTGTGTGTGTGCACGCGTGCTAGTGTGTGTGTGCGCCTGTGTGTGCCATTTTCTCCACCATAACAGAGACTAGAGAGAAGCGGGGAGATTAGAAAACTCCAATGAAGCCTTGTTCCGTGTCAACAAAACCCTGTCCCGGTTACCAACACCCGATCTCACCTATTGTATATTGCGTTACAAATTAAAATTAGGTGCACCCAGCTACACGGTACCTCGGCTGCATCTTCAATTTTCTCGCGGAGGCTGAGCGTGGCTGGTGCATATTCATCCGGCCTGATGAGTCCTCATTATCTCTGCAGCACCGGGTACACGCGGTGCGCGGCATAATCAAAGCCTGGGGGTACGTATTAATTATCCTTTTGAATAGCGATGAAATTTTAAAAAGATCTCCTTTAGGCTCCCGTCATCAGCAGATGAAACAAAGGCGCGCACAGCTTGTGCGCAGAGGCGCACATGTGTTTTTACATCTGTTTGGGATATTTCAATTTGAAGCTCAACAAGCAGAGACTGCGATTAAAGAAGATGATGAAGGGAGGGCGGGGGGAGAGAGGGAAAAAAAAAAAAAAAAGGCCTTCAATGACAGATAACAAACAGACTCCGCCCCCAGCTCATTGAGTAGAGAACAAAATGAGTTTCCTTCTCCAAGAATATGCACCGTGGCTTGATTTTGTCTCTCTCAGGAGGATGATTTAAAAGCAACAATCCATGCATCCAATGGGAAGGGTGTGGTCATGGCAGCTACACCTGTTACCTCCAAACACCACAGTTCTCCTGCACACACCTGCAGGTGCATCCACCCTTCTCCCCACAGCTTCTCTCCTGGGGTCCTGTTGGGGGTCCCAGAAGCTCAGAGAGAAGGAAAAAGGGAGCTGCCCCCTTTCAGAAAGGCTCAGGCGCCGGCCTTTGTTTTCTTGCTTGAATTAGAAAGCCGCTGTGGGGTGGTCTGTAGGGCAGCAGAAAGAGAAAACACCCCATGTGTGCCAAGAGGGAGCAGGGGGGGATCCTTGGAAACTGACAAAGCTGTTTCATGGAACTCCAATCCCTGGGGTGAGACAGGGCCGTGATATAACCGCTTGCCTTGAAGACAGGACTTGGGAGTTTGGGGTAGAAAAAGGGCTTCCTGGGAACATCACACACCGGGGCCTGTTGTGGGGTAGGGGGAGCGGGGAGGGAGAGCATTAGGAGATATACGTATTGTACATGATGAGTTAATGGGTGCAGCACAGCCACATGTCACATGTATACATATTAACAAACCTGCACGGTGTGCACCTGCACCCTGGAACTTAAAGTATAATAATAATAATAATAATAAATAAAAAACCCACACACACACAAAAGAAAAGGTCCTTCCTGTTTGCAGGTATGGCCTTAGATTTAAAAAAAAAAAAAAAAAAAAGTGCTGCCTGCTTACAAACACCAATTTGCTTTTACTTCTGTGTTTAAAGGGATACAGAGGTATGGCCTGAGATTTAAAACAAAAAAAAATGGCTTATAAATGCCAATTGGTTTTTACTTCTGTGTTTAAAGGGATACAGAGCTATGGCCTTAGGTTTAAAACAAAACAAAAAAAAATGGCTTACAAACACCAATTTGCTTTTACTTCTGTGTTTAAAGGGATACAGAGGTATGGCCTGAGATTTCAAACAAAAAAAAATGGCTTATAAATGCCAATTGGTTTTTACTTCTGTGTTTAAAGGGATACAGAGCTATGGCCTTAGATTTAAAACAAAACAAAAATAAATGGCTTACAAATGCCAATTGGTTTTGACTTCTGCGCTTAAAGGGATACACAGGTATAGCCTGAGATTTAAAAATAAAAATGCCTTACAAATGCCAATTGGTTTTTACTTCTGTGTTTAAAGGGATACAGAGGCTGTGATCAAACCTGCATTCTCGAAAGATGACTCTGGATTCTCTTTCAGAGATCAAAATGTAATCCAAAAGCCCTTTGTCCTGGGTAAGAGCTGTATTATTGAAAGGGTGTACTTGAAGGGTTATTGAACTCAACGGGCCTCACGTCCACAGGCCCACATCTGTAACACAACCTCGACGTTTAGTAAAATTTCAGTACGATGTACAAGTATATGCATCTAGGAGGCTGGTTCCTTGGCAAGGCCCGAGCGTCTCCACCTCTAGGGTAACCACGAATCAAAAATACGGGATACAGGGCTGGATCGGGTGCCTTGAATGAGATAAAAATAACATTCACTGCATGATAAAAGCAAATCCTACAGATTCTGCAAAAGTAGGGGCTCAAGTCAGCAGAAGCAACCGATTCAGAAAAATGAGGCGAACGCCAGCTTCGAACCTCTCCTCTGAACTGGCTGTCTCGAGGCATTTTTTATCCAGTTTGCTGAAAATTCTATGGGCGGGCCTTCATGAGGAAATCCGCTGGGCAATATGGCTCGTGTGCCCCCATGAACTTTTTTATTTGTTTGTGTGTGTGTGTGTGTTTTGAGATGGAGTCTCGCTCTGTCCCCCAGGCTGGAGTGCCGTGGCGCGATCTCGGCTCACTGCAACCTCCACCTCCCAGGTTCAAGCGATTCTCCTGCCTCAGCCTCCTGAGTAGCTGGGATTACAGGTGCCTGTCACCACACCTGGCTAATTTTTGTACTTTTAGTAGAGACGGGGTTTCACCATGTTGGCCAGGCTGGTCTTGAACTCCTGACCTCAGGTGATCCACCTGCCTCGGCCTCCCAAAGTGCTGGGATTACAGGTGTGAGCCACCGGGCCTGGCCCCCATTTACTTCTCCAGAGTTTCCTTCTATATACAACCTGTATGTCTAGCAGTGTATCATTTGTCTGTCACCTGTTCTTCTAATGAGAAGACGCCATAATGTTAGTTTTTTTGTTTTTGTTTTTGTTTTCTGAGACGGAGTCTTGTTCTGTCACCCAGGCTGGAGTGCGGTGGCGCAATCCCAGCTCACTGCAAGCTCCGCCTCCCGGGTTCACGCCATTCTCCTGCCTCAGCCTCCTGAGTAGCTGGGACTACAGGTGCCACCACCACGCCCGGCTAGTTTTTGTATTTTTTAGTAGAGACGGGGTTTCACCGTGTTAGCCAGGATGGTCTCGATCTCCTGACCTTGTGATCTGCCTGCCTTGGCCTCCCAAAGTGCTGGGATTACAGGCTTGAGCCACCGCGCCCGGCCATAATGTTATTTTCTAACCAGCACTGGCCACTGGTCAGGTGCACTGGTTGACTCCTGTAATCCCAACACTTTGGGACAGGAGGTAGCTGAATGCTTGAGCCCAGGAGGCGGAGATCATATTGTACAATGGAGCAAAACCTCATCTCTATAAATAAAATAAAATAAAATAAAATAAAATAAAATAAAATAAAATAAAATAAAATAAACTGAAAACCATGGGGCCGGGCGCGGTGGCTCACGCCTGTAAATTTCACCAATTTGGGAGCCCGAGGCGGGTGGATCACCTGAGGTCAGGAGTTCGAGACCAGCCTGGCCGACATGGTGAAACCCCGTCTCTACTAAAATGTGACTTAAATTTCTCCTGTGGGCTCCTGGTCACTACCCGTCCCCACAAGCACCCCTCCTGACAGAGACGCAACGGAAGCCACAGAACTGCCCGAGGAAGGGAGGCTGCCACCTCCAGTTACGACTTTTCATCAGCCAAGAACGTGAAGTGGACGGAGTGAGCGTGAGCTTGGAGATCTGGGGAGTCTCTTGGGAAACTCGAATCTGAAATTGCAGCGGAAGACGCATCGCTCAGGGTCCTCGTCCTTTAAAATCCGGGTATCAATTTGCCGCTTGGACACTTGCTGGTTCTAACCCGTCACTTTGCAGAGAAGCAGAATAAGAAGAGAGGAGCCTGGGGTTTCGTGACGAGGAAAAGATTCGTAATTAGCGTAGAGGATTTAAAGACCTTTCCTGATTATAAGGAGCGTGTCAGAGGTGCGTGAGTTCTAACCAGCTTATTAAATTTTTACAACCCAGTCAGCGGCACAAAATTAGAGAATAGCATGAGGCTGTGTTGGATTCTTCTCTTGCATTTACACACTTTTTTTTCTTTTTGCAACGGAGTCTTGCTCTGTAGCCCAGGCTGGAGTGCGGTGGCGGATCTCAGCTCACTGCAAGCTCTGCCTCCCGGGTTTACGTCATTCTCCTGCCTCAGCTTCCCGAGTAGCTGGGACTACAGGTGCCCACCACCACGCCCGGCTAGTTTTGTATTTTTAGTAGAGACGGGGTTTCACCGTGTTAGCCGGGATGGTCTCGATCTCCTGACCTCGTGATCCGCCTCGGCCTCCCACACACTTTGTTTTGAGGTGGAGTCTCGCTCTTGTGGCCCAGGCTGGGGTGCAGTGGTGCGATCTCAGCTCACTGCAACCTCCACCTCCCGGGTTCAAAGATTCTCCTGCCTCAGCTTCCCGAGTAGCTGGGATGACAGGCACCTGCCACTGCGCCCGGCTAATTTTTGTATTTTAAATAGAGACGGGGTTTCACCATGTTGGCCAGGCTGGTCTTGAACTCCTGACCTCAGGTGATCCACCTGCCTCGGCCTCCCAAAGTGCTGGGATTACAGGTGTGAGCCACCGGGCCTGGCCCCCATTTACTTCTCAGAGTTTCCTTCTATACAACCTGTATGTCTAGCAGTGTATCATTTGTCTGTCACCTGTTCTTCTAATGAGAAGGCCATAATGTTAGTTTTTGTTTTGTTTTGTTTTCTGAGACGGAGTCTTGTTCTGTCACCCAGGCTGGAGTGCGGTGGCGCAATCCCAGCTCACTGCAAGCTCCGCCTCCCGGGTTCACGCCATTCTCCTGCCTCAGCCTCCTGAGTAGCTGGGACTACAGGTGCCCACCACCACGCCCGGCTAGTTTTTGTATTTTTTAGTAGAGACGGGGTTTCACCGTGTTAGCCAGGCTGGTCTCGATCTCCTGACCTTGTGATCTGCCTGCCTTGGCCTCCCAAAGTGCTGGGATTACAGGCGTGAGCCACGTGCCCGGCCATAATGTTATTTTCTAACCAGCACTGGCCACTGGTCAGGTGCACTGGTTGACTCCTGTAATCCCAACACTTTGGGACAGGGAGGTAGCTGAATTGCTTGAGCCCAGGAGACGGAGATCATATTGTACAATGGAGCAAAACCTCATCTCTATAAATAAAATAAAATAAAATAAAATAAAATAAAATAAAATAAAATAAAATAAAATAAACTGAAAACCATGGGGCGGGCGCGGTGGCTCACGCCTGTAAATTTCACCAATTTGGGAGCCCGAGGCGGGTGGATCACCTGAGGTCAGGAGTTCGAGACCAGCCTGGCCGACATGGTGAAACCCCGTCTCTACTAAAATGTGACTTAAATTTCTCCTGTGGGCTCCTGGTCACTACCCGTCCCCACAAGCACCCCTCCTGACAGAGACGCAACGGAAGCCACAGAACTGCCCGAGGAAGGGAGGCTGCCACCTCCAGTTACGACTTTTCATCAGCCAAGAACGTGAAGTGGACGGAGTGAGCGTGAGCTTGGAGATCTGGGGAGTCTCTTGGGAAACTCGAATCTGAAATTGCAGCGGAAGACGCATCGCTCAGGGTCCTCGTCCTTTAAAATCCGGGTATCAATTTGCTTCGCTTGGACACTTGCTGGTTCTAACCCGTCACTTTGCAGAGAAGCAGAATAAGAAGAGAGGAGCCTGGGGTTTCGGTGACGAGGAAAAGATTCGTAATTAGCGTAGAGGATTTAAAGACCTTTCCTGATTATAAGGAGCGTGTCAGAGGTGCGTGAGTTCTAACCAGCTTATTAAATTTTTTACAACCCAGTCAGCGGCACAAAAATTAGAGAATAGCATGAGGCTGTGTTGGATTCTTCTCTTGCATTTACACACTTTTTTTTTTTTTCTTTTTGCAACGGAGTCTTGCTCTGTAGCCCAGGCTGGAGTGCGGTGGCCGGATCTCAGCTCACTGCAAGCTCTGCCTCCCGGGTTTACGTCATTCTCCTGCCTCAGCTTCCCGAGTAGCTGGGACTACAGGCACCGCCACCTCGCCCGGCTAGTTTTTTGTATTTTTAGTAGAGACGGGGTTTCACCGTGTTAGCCGGGATGGTCTCGATCTCCTGACCTCGTGATCCGCCCGCCTCGGCCTCCCAATACACACTTTGTTTTTGAGGTGGAGTCTCGCTCTTGTGGCCCAGGCTGGGGTGCAGTGGTGCGATCTCAGCTCACTGCAACCTCCACCTCCCGGGTTCAAAAGATTCTCCTGCCTCAGCTTCCCGAGTAGCTGGGATGACAGGCACCTGCCACTGCGCCCGGCTAATTTTTGTATTTTAAATAGAGACGGGGTTTCACCACGTTGGCCAGGCTGCCCTCGAACTCCTGACCTCAAGTGATCCACCCGCCTCGGCCTCCCAAAGTGCTGGGATGACAGGTGCGACACTGTGCCCGGCCTGAATTTACACACATTTATGTATTTTTGCATACATTCCTCAGTCGACATGTTTCTCTCTGCTATTTTGTCGTACCCATAAACACAGCTTTATTTCCTTTTCCAAGCATGGTACATACCATATTGTTTTCCCCAATTATCGAGACTGTCCTGTTAAGTGGCAGGTGATTCCTGCTTTCCCCAGGTGGCTCTTGGGCTCACCAGAGCTCGCACCAGGGCTGAGTTTGCTGACAGACGCGTTCCCACGTCTCACAGTCAGGGAATAAATGAACGGATCAGTCACCAAGACGGACGGACAGGCTTTTGAAAGACGGGCATACAACTGTCTTCGGCCGTATGATTTGTCTGAAACACTCCAAGGCGTTCTGTGGGGAAGGAGTCAGGAAGGACTTGGGGTGAATCGATAGAAAAAGGATGATACTGGGCCCGGGTGCGGTGCCTTACAGCTGTCATCACAGCACTTTGGGAGACCGAGACAGGTGGATTAGGAGTTTGAGACCAGCCTGACCCACTTGGAGAAACCCCGTCTCTACTAAAAAATGCAAAATTTCAGGCATGGTGGCAGGTGCCTCTCATCCCAGGTACTCAGGAGGCTGAGGCAGGAGAATCGCTTGAACCCGGGAGGCGGAGGCTGCAGTGAGCCGAGATCGCACCACTGCACTCCAGCCTGGGCGACAGAGCGAGACTCTGTCTCAAAAAAAAAAAAGAAAAAGAAAAATAAAGAAAAGAAGCAGCATGGAAACTCACTGTGATTAAGGGACCAATTTTATCTTCCTCCACCACCTTGATTCTTGTTTAAATTTTGTCTTTTGCTTCCAGGCTGAGATTTCATGCCTGGGTTCAGCCTAAAGCAAATTTTAGCAGCTGAGTTACAAACCCCTAAAAATAGCCTTCCGTAGTCAAAGTGCTGACACATTGGATGTAGTCGGGAAGGAAGGTGGCAGAGTTCTAATTAAAAGGACACACAGTGCTTTGTCTCGAACTAACCTCAATAGCGATCAGGTTAACTGACAGTTTCCCTGCATTCGAGAGGCTTACAGGACATAGAAAACTTACTTTTCTCTCCAAAATAATAATAATAATAATAATAATAATAAGAAGAAGAAGAAGAAGAAGAAGAAGAAGAAGAAGAAGAACAAGAAGAAGAAGAAGAAGAAGAAGAGATTACTCAATTCGGATGATAGATAAAGAAAAGTGAACTTGTGCATGGCCTTAGAAATAGCACTAATAGGCCGGGCACAGTGACTCACGCCCGTCACCCCAGCACTTTGGGAGGCAGACGCAGGTGGATCATTTGAGGTCAGGAGTTCGAGACCAGCCTGGCCAACATGGTAAAACCCTGTCTCTCTCTGTTAAAAATACAAAAATTATCCAGGCGTGGTGGCAGGTGCCTGTGATCCCAGCTACTCAGGAGGCTGAGGCAGGAGAATCGCTTGAACCCGGGAGGCGGAGGTTGCAGTGAGCCGAGATCGTGCCACCGCACTCCAGCCTGGGTGATAGAGTGAGACTCCAAGAAAGAAGAGAGAAGGAAAGAGGGAAGAAGGAAGGAAGGAAGGAAGGAAGGAAGGAAGGAAGGAAGGGAGGGAGGGAGGGAGGGAGGAGGGAGGGAGGAGAAAGAAAGACAGAGAGAGAGGAAGGAAGGAAGGAAGAAAGAGAAAGAAAAGAAAGAGAGGGAAGGAGGGAGGAAGGAAGGAAGGAAAGAAGAAAAAGAAAGAAAGAGAGAAAGGAAGAAAGAAATAAAGAAAAAAGAAAAAGAAAAGAAAGAAAGAAAGAGAAGGAAGGAAGGAAGGAAGGAAGGAAGGAAGGAAAGAAGAAAGAAAGAAAAGAAAGAAAAGAAAAGAAAAGAAAAGAAAAGAAAAGAAAAGAAAAGAAAAGAAAAGAAAGAAGGAAGGAAGGAAAGAAAGAGGTTTAAACCATATGGTCTGATGGCAACTATAGCTGTTAATACTTAAATTGGCTATTAGGTAATAAAAATAAACATTTTCCCTCCTCTCTCTCGCTTCTTTTTAAGCATCTCAGTGACTTTCTTTTTTTTTTCTTTTCTGGGTCCAATCTTGTATTTATTTCTTCCGCGTGCGAGAATGAGGGCATCTGGTATGATTTTTCATTTTCATTTTTGCCTAATAACATTTTCTTCTCAGATTTCGTCGGAGGCCTGGATAAAAGTCCTCCTGTTTTATAATTTAGCTTTTATTACTTCCTTTACCGTTTTCCCACGTGGGCACTGGGATTTTCTTTCTCTCTTTCTTTCTTCCTTTCTTCTTTCTTCTTTCTTTCTTCCTTCTTTATTCTTTTCTTTCTCTTTATTTCTTTTTGTTTCTTTCTTCGTTTCTTCTTTCTTGTTTATTCCTTTCTTTCTTTTCCCTCTTTCTTCTTTCTTCCTTCTTTATTCTTGTATTCTTTCTTGTTTCTTTCTTTGTTCTTTGTTTTTGCTTTCTTCATTTTTCTTTCTTTTTTCTTTGTTTTTTCTTTCTTTTCTCTTTTTTCTTTCTTCTTTCTTTTTTTCTAACTTTTTTCTTTCTTGTTTCCTTCTTTCTTTGTCTTTCTTTTTTCTTTCTTCTTTCTTCCTTCCTTCCTTCTTTCCTTCCTTCCTTTCTTTTTTTTTTTTTCTACCTTGGTCCTGATTCTCTCCTCAATCCTTATTTCCTGCATATGCTAAGACGTGTTTCTAACCTGGTTTAAAAAAAAGGAAATAAATACTGTTTGTTTATTTCTTTGCACAGGTAAATTTATCCATAGAGATTTCTTGGCACATCGTTTTCTCCTGAAGATGAGGGCTGGGTGATCGGTAAGAAGAGATGTGGGAAGATGAAGGACAGAGAGGTACATGGAAATGATTTGCCTTTACCTTCAAGGAAAAGGGAGGAGGAAGGTAACAATTATAAATGAATAGGGTTGCTTTTGGAGACGCAAACGTTTTGTTCATAGTAAGTTATCATATGACCACTTATATGAAGTTTCAACAATAAATTTTTTTTTCTTTTTTTCAGACAAAGTCTCGCTCTGTCACCCAGGCTGGAGTGCAGGGGCGCAATCTCGGCTCACTGCAAGCTCCACCTGCTGGGTTCAAGCCATTCTCCTGCCTCAGCCTCCCGAGTAGCTGGGACGACAGGCACCTGCCACCGCACGCAGCTAATTTTTGTATTTTTAGTAGAGACGGGGTTTCACCATATTGGCCAAGCTGGTCTCGAACTGCTGACCTCTGGTGATCCACCCGCCTCGGCCTCAAAGTGACTCTCTTATCTACACTCCGATACCAGGGACGTTGGGTTTTTGGTGCCTTTTGACGTTTTACAGCTTTTGTACATGGACTCTCAGAACTGCAGGAAATTCATGGGCTGAGGGGGTTTGATCCTTGGCTAGGGGAGGGTAGTCTTATTCTTTTCATTTCAGTATAAGAAATGTGGTCCTCTAGGTCTCAAAGCCTCACTGGGAGCATTTGGATTCACAGGAACTGCCGGCGTCCGAAGTAGTGTGCGCTGGTTCACCAGCGAGTGGATCTGTGTTCCAGGGATGCCCTCTGCTGGGAAAATCTACAGCTTCTCTTTCTTGTTTTCAGAATCTCTGTATCTTTTTTTTCTTTTTTGAGACAGGGTCTCGCTCTGTCGCCCAGGCTGGAGTGCAGTGACGCGATCTCGGCTCACAGCAACCTCCGCCTCCCGGGTTCAAGCGATTCTCCTGCCTCAGCCTCCCCAGTAACTGGGATTACAGGCGCCACCACCACACCCAGCTAATTCCTGTATTTTTAATAGAGACGGATTTTCACCGTGTTGGCCCAGGCTGGAGGGCAGTGGCGCAATCTCAGCTCACAGCAACCTCCGCCTCCTGGGTTCACGCCATTCTCCTGCCTCAGCCTTCTGAGTAGCTGAGATTGCAGGCACCTGCCACCACACCTGGCTACTTTTTGTATTTTTAGTAGAGACGGGGTTTCACCATGTTGATCAGGCTGGTCTCGAACTCCTGGCCTCATGATCTACCTGCCTCAGCCTCCCCAAGTGCTGAGATTGCAGGCATGAGCCACCATGGCCAGCCAACCTGCTTTTCTTACTCAACATTATCTCTTAAAGGTATTCCTAGGTCAGTAGATACAGATCTACCCCTACTTTACTGCTACTGAGTCATCCAGGGAAGGCTTCTAGATTTTATTTAGCTGTTTAAAAAATTCGTTTGACTCATTTCCAGGTTTTTGCTTTTATTTTTGGGGGTGGGACAGTCTCCGTCTGTCACCCAGGCTGGAGTTCAGTGGTGCAATCTCGGCTCACTGCAACCTCCGCCTGCCGGGTTCAAGCAGTTCTCCTGCCTCAGCCTTCTGTGTAGCTGGGAGGCCGGCACCTGCCACCACTCCCAGCTAATTTTTGTATTTTTAGTAGAGACGGGATTTCACTATGTTGGCCAGGCTGGTCTCGAACTCCTGACCGAAGCAGGTGGATCCCTTGAGGTCAGGAGTTCGAGACCAGCCTGGCCAACATAGCGAAACCCCGTCTCTACTAAAAACACAAAAATTAGCCGGGTATGGTGGTGCGGACCTGTAATTCCAGCTACTCGGGAGGCTGAGGCAGAAGAATCGCTTGAACCCGGGAGGCGGAGTTTGCAGTGAGCCGAGATCGTGCCATTGCACTCCAGCCTGGGTGACAGAGTGAGACTGTGTCTCAAAAAAAAAAAATTAGGGGTGTGGGAAGAGGTTGTGCATGGCCCTGTTTATTATCTATCCATTTAACTATCATCTATCTCTCTCTCTCTCTCTCTATCATCTTCTCTATGTATCATATTCTCTATCTACATATCTCTCTACCTACCAATCAGCTTATCTATCAACCATATTCTCTATCTATCTATGTATCTATCTATGTATCTATCTATCAACTATCTATCTATCTATTATCTATCATGTATCAATATATCCTCTATCTGTCATCTATCTATCTATCTATCTATCTATCTATCTATCTATCATCTTCTCTATCTTATTCTCTATCTACCTATCTCTCTACCTACCAATCAGCTTATCTATCTATCAACCGTATTATCTATCTATGTATGTATGTATGTATGTATCTATCTATCTATTATCTATCATGTATCAATAGATCATCTATCTGTCATCTATCTATCTATCTATCTAGTTATCAATCATCTTCTCTATCGTATTCTGTATCTACCTATCTCCTTACTGATCGGCTTATCTATCAACCATATTCTCTATCTATCTATTATCTATCTATCTATCTATTTATCTATCTATCTATCTATCATATATCTGTCATCTCTCTGTCTTGTCTATCATCTATCTATATCTATCTATCTATATGTATCTGTCTATCCATTTATCTATCCATTATCTCCTTATCTGTCCCAGTCTATCTATCTATCCATCTCTATCTATCTCTATATCTATCTATCCATCTATCTATGTGTCAGGTCTCTGTCTCTGTGTATCATCTGTCTCTACCTACCGGTCTGTGTACCTATCTATCCACTTAAATACATTTGACCGACTCTGCATCAAGCCCAGCTTCCTGTTGGTTCATGACTCCTATCGTAGTTAGAGTGAGGCTCTGGCAGCTTTCCAGCTTTCCTTTGCCTCCCCGTCTTCCTCCAATCCCTGTCCAACCGTTCCATCAACTTCCCGAGAGGCTGGAACCTCCAGGACCTGAGCCGTTTCCCGTGTGCACACACGTGTACGTGTCTCTGTGTCAATCAAGATGTTTACGTTTGATGCAAGCAGCTCTGTGCCAGGCACAGCAGCCGACACAACCCAAAGGGAGACCCACGCTCCCCTCCAGAACCAAGCAGGATCTTTTTGAGGATGGCCCAAATCACCCTGGAATTTAAAGAGTATAAACCAAGCAAGTGGAGGAGGCCGGGTGCGGTGGCTCACGCCTGTCATCCCAGCACTTTGGGAGGCCGAGGTGGGTGGATCACCTGAGGTCAGGAGTTCGAGACCAGCCTGGCCAACATGGTGAAACCCCGTCTCTAATAAAAATACAAAAAATTAGCCAAGCGTGGTGGCGGGCACCTGTCATCCCAGCTACTCGGGAGGCTGAGGCAGGAGAATCGCTTGAACCCGGGAGGCGGAGGTTGCCGTGAGCCGAGATCGCACCACTGCACTCCAGCCTGGTGACAGAGCAAGACTCCGTCTCAAAAAAAAAAAAGCAAGTCAAGATGATTCTGGGGACAGCAGGGTTGTGACGCTCTCCTCTGCCCAGCCTCTGTAGGAAAAGAGAAACAGTTGAGTTGCAAGAAGTTGCACCAGAATGCCAGCCCTGAAACCCAACGGCGATGATTCCCACCTGGGCGGGAAACCGTCTTTCTCAGCAACTTGGGGTTAGCCCTGAACGACAGGAGCTGGCGGAAAGAAAAGCCTTTGCTCTGATTTCGATTACGTTTATGAGCTTTCGTCGATTTAATGTTCTAGGTTGGAGGTTGGGGTGGGGGGTGGCGGGTTACGGTTTAATTTCCTTTCCTTTTGTGCGTTTGTAATTAAAAATCCAGAGTGAGCCAAAGGACAGAGGAAAGAAATCGAATACAGTCAGGGGAAGGTGAGGTGCTTTTTCGGACTGTTTTTGGTTTTGATTTTTCTTTTCTGGGATGTATCAAGTTAAGTGATACGACCACTTAACAAATAGCCGAAGAGACCTCATCTCCTCTGCAAATGCAGGGGGCCCTCCAGCCTCCACACGCGCACACATGGTCAGCACACGCCGGAGACAATTTGAAACAGAGCTCTACACTTTGGGGCCTCGTCTTTCTCTCTGATGTATGACCTCCATCTATTTAAAATGTTAACCAATGAAGAAAACACACACACACATACACACACACACACACACAGAGATCTGATCTCAAATTACATATCACATGTGAACCTTCACATTATAAAAGATGATAAAAATGTCAGTAATATCATACGCGCCAGACACTCCAAAGATCCCCCACCCTCTAACTAGTCTGCAAGGCTCAGGTTCTCTGAAAACAATGGCACGCAGAAACCACGCTGCTGTGGAAAAGACCAGTTCTCAAGATGGCAGCACACACAGAGGCCTTTGTTGAAAGGAGCATGAAAGACAGGCTTGGCCACGGTCTCCGGAGACCTTCTCACAGACTGTGATGGACACACACACCCGAAACTGCTGTGATGACTTTGCGTTCATCGTGAGTGCGTTGTGGTTACATTTATTTAAATCTTTGGGAAGTGGATAGATAGGGAGATAGGCAGGTAGGTAGATAGACAGATGATACGCAGAGAGAGAGAGAGAGATGACTGATACATAGATGGATAGATAGATACATAAATACATAGATAGAAACAGAGATACATAGATACATAGATACATACATAGACGGATGATAGATAGATGATAGAGACACAATCAATAGATAGATAGATAGATATGATAGAGATAGAGAGAAGATGATAGATAGAGAGATAGATAGATAGATAGATAGATAGATGATAGATAGATAGATAGATGGATGAATGGAGATAGACGATAGATAATAGAGATGATAGATAGATGGTAGACAGATATATAGATAGATATAGATAGATGATAGATGATAGAGAGGTGATCAATAGATAGATGGATAGATAGAGATGCATTGATAGATAATAGATAGATAGATATATGATAGAAACAGAGAGGTAATCAATAGATGATAGATAGATATAATCAATAGATGATAGATAGATAGATAGATAGATAGATAGATAGATAGATAGATGATAGAAACAGAGAGAGGTAATCCATAGATGGTAGATAGATAGATATAGATATATAGATAGATGATAGATACAGAGATAGATGTTAGAGATAGAGAGAAAGATGATTGATAGATAGATGACAGAGATGATAGATAGATGGTAGATAGATATGTAGATAGATAGATATAGATAGATGATAGAGAGGTGATCAATAGATGGATAGATAGATAGAGATGGATAGACAGATAGATAATAGATAGATAGATACACAAACAGATAGACACATAAATGATAGATAGATGGTAGATAGATACAGATTGATAAATAAATGATAAATGATTAGGTATATAGATATGGATAGACGGATGGAGAGATGACAGATAGGTGATAGGTGGATAGATATATGATAGATACAGGTGATAGAGACCGAAGTATAGATATATATGTATGCATATATACACATTATGATATGTACATATTGTATATACTATAAATTGTTTCACATACATTATAAAGTTTCATATATGTGCATATATGTTTAGCATCTATATATACATGTATACTAATCATATACTAAACAACTGAATATATAAACTTTAGTATAAGTGCATTTATGTTTAGTGTGTGTATATATATATACACTAATTATATATGAAACATACTGAATACATTTTTAGTATATGTACCCATATACATACATACTAAAGTATACATATATGCTACAGTTTATCATGTGTATATAATATATACGTTTAGTATCTATGTATACAGAGATCCTAATATTATTTATATATACATATATACCTGGATATAAAGTGCCACATACGTATGTATACACACTACATTTTATAATGCATTTATACTAAAATTAATAATGTATATCTACATATACATATCATGCGCATATAAATAATGTCTATGATATAACAATTAAACTACATTAAAATTCATTTTATAACAGTTTTTGGCGGAGCACGGTGGCTCAAGCCTGTAATCCCAGCACTTTGGGAGGCCGAGATGGGCGGATCACGAGGTCAGGAGATCGAGACCATCCTGGCTAACACGGTGAAACCCCGTCTCTACTAAAAAATACAAAAAACTAGCCGGGCGAGGTGGCGGGCGCCTGTAGTCCCAGCTACTCGGGAGGCTGAGGCAGGAGAATGGCGTGAACCCGGGAGGCGGAGCTTGCAGTGAGCCGAGATGGCGCCACTCACTCCAGCCTGGTGACAGAGCGAGACTCTGTCTCAAAAAAAAAATTATTTTATAACCGTTTTTAATTTACAGAAACATTGCCAGGTAACACAGAGAGACTTCATATACTCCACACCCTGCCTCACCTGTTCTGAGCATCTTTGATCTGATGAACCGATATTGACGCGTTATTATTGTGCTGTTGTCACGAAAAGGACAGTTCAGGCTGAGACCCAGAGCGCTGGTCTCCAGCATAGGCTACAACCCAGAACTTCACAGAGCTAGAAGTGGAGGGTAGTACTGGGGAGGGCGTGAGAAGCATCCAATTCCGTTCGTCTATCTGTGAAGAATGCTACCTTACAGGTACAGGTGCAGGTGCAGGTGCAGGTACAGGTGCAGGTGCAGGTGCAGGCACAGGTGCAGGTACACGTGCAGGTGCAGGTTCAGGTACAGCTGCAGGTGCAAGTACAGGTACAGGTACAGGTGAAAGTGCATGTGCAGGTGCAGGTACAGGTATAGGTGCAGGTGCAGGTGCAGGCACAGGTGCAGGTGCAGGTGCAGGTACAGGTATAGGTTCAGTTATAGGTGAAAGTGCAGGTACAGGTGCAGGTGCAGGTATAGGTGCAGGTGCAGGCACAGGCGCAGGTGCAGGTGCAGGTTCAGTTATAGGTGAAAGTGCAGGTGCAGGCACAGGCGCAGGTGCAGGTGCAGGTTCAGTTATAGGTGAAAGTGCAGGTGCAGGTGCAGGTGCAGGTGCAGGTACAGGTGCAGGTATAGGTGCAGGTGCAGGTGCAGTGCAGGTGCAGGTACAGGTGCAGGTGCAGGTGCAGGCAGGTGCAGGTACACGTGCAGGTGCAGGTTCAGGTACAGCTGCAGGTGCAAGTACAGGTACAGGTACAGGTGAAAGTGCATGTGCAGGTGCAGGTACAGGTATAGGTGCAGGTGCAGGTGCAGGCACAGGTGCAGGTGCAGGTGCAGGTATAGGTTCAGTTATAGGTGAAAGTGCAGGTACAGGTGCAGGTGCAGGTATAGGTGCAGGTGCAGGCACAGGCGCAGGTGCAGGTGCAGGTTCAGTTATAGGTGAAAGTGCAGGTGCAGGCACAGGCGCAGGTGCAGGTTCAGTTATGGGTGAAAGTGCAGGTACAGGTGCAGGTGCAGGTGCAGGCACAGGTGCAGGTGCAGGCACAGGTGCAGGTGCAGGTGCAGGTATAGGTACAGGTGCAGGTGCAGGTGCAGGCACAGGTGCAGGTGCAGGTATAGGTGCAGGTGCAGGCACAGGCGCAGGTGCAGGTGCAGGCACAGGCGCAGGTGCAGGTGCAGGTTCAGTTATAGGTGAAAGTGCAGGTGCAGGTGCAGGTGCAGGTACAGGTATAGGTGCAGGTGCAAGCACAGCTGCAGGTGCAGGTACAGGTGCAGGTATAGGTGAAAGTGTAGGTACAAGTAAAGGTGCGGGTGCAGGTACAGGTACTGGTGCAGGTATAGGTGCAGGTGCAGGTTCAGGTTCAAGTACAGTAGCAGGTACAGGTAGAGGTGCAAGTACAGGTACAGGTACAGGTGCAGGTGCAGGTACAGGTATAGGTGAAAGTGCAGGCACAGGTGCAGGTGCAGGTACAGGTGCAGGTGCAGGCGCAGGTGCAGGTGCAGGTACAGGTACAGGTATAGGTTCAGTTATAGGTGAAAGTGCAGGCACAGGTGCAGGTACAGGTATAGGTGCAGGTGCAGGTACAGGTGCAGGTATAGGTGAAAGTGTAGGTACAAGTAAAGGTGCGGGTGCAGGTACAGGTACAGGTGCAGGTGCAGGTACAGGTATAGGTGAAAGTGCAGGCACAGGTGCAGGTACAGGTGCAGGTGCAGGTACAGGTACAGGTGCAGCTGCAGGTACAGGTATAGGTTCAGTTATAGGTGAAAGTGCAGGCACAGGTGCAGGTGCAGGTACAGGTGCAGGTGCAGGTACAGGTGCAGGTATAGGTGAAAGTGCAGGTACAAGTAAAGGTGCGGGTGCAGGCACAGGTACAGGTACTGGTGCAGGTGTAGGTGCAGGTGCAGGTTCAGGTTCAAGTACAGGAGCAGGTACAGGTAGAGGTGCAAGTACAGGCACACGTACAGGTGCAGGTACAGGTGCAGGTTCAGGTACATGTTACCTTATACGGCAACAGGGAGTTTCTAGATTAAAGTAAAGATCGTGAGTTTGGGAGAATATTCAGGTGCAGCTGCAGGTGCAGGTTCGGGTGCAGGAACAGGTTCAGGGTCAAATACAGGTGTGCGTATAGGTCCAGGTGCATTTGCAGGTCCAGGCGTAGGCACAGGAGCATGTGCAGATTCAGGTGCAGGTTGAGGTGTAAACTCAGGCACAGACGCAGGTACAGATACAAGTGCAGACACAGGTACAGGTATAGATGCAGGTGCAGGTAAAGATAAAGGAAGCAGTGTCGACACAGGTACAGGCGTAAGTAAAAGCACAGCCACAGGCAGGTGGAGGTGCCGATGTCAGTGCAGGGCCAGGGACAGGACAGAAAATGACACAAGAGGACGATTCAGCCAGACGTGGGAAAACGACTGCAAATGCCTCCCCCAACTCAGGGGGAAGGATTCATCTCGGCTCACTGCAACCTCCGCCTCCCGGGTTCAAGCGATTCTCCTGCCCCAGCCTCCCGAGTAGCTGAGATGACAGGCACCTGCCACCACGTCCAGCTAATTTTTTTCATATTTTTTAGTAGAGACGGGGTTTCACCATGTTGGCCAGGCTGGTTTCAAACTCCTGACCTCAAATGACGCACCCACCTCGGCCTCCCAACGTGCTGGGATGACAGGCAGGAGCCACTGTGTCCGGCCCATAAAATGGGATATGTACGTAAAGGGACAGTCTGGGATGAACTAATTGAGTGATGGTGTAGGTGACGCTTCACCACACCACCCAGTTTTGGTTCGCTGGCCTTCGAAGTCCACAAACGGTTGTCTTGGGTGAGTTCCTAACCATTTCTTTCCATTTCAGTTCCCATTTTCTCATGTGAGCATATAGAATGCTGATAGCACCTACCTGGCAGAGGTGTAGGACTGAACCAAGGTGCCGTCGAGGTTGTACTTGGGGGACCGCGGCCTGAGATGCTTGGATGAGATTGGACCCAGGATTGTGCGTTTGGGGGATCCCTTAAAAGTGGTCCCTTGGCCAGGCGCGGTGGCTCACGCCTGTCATCCTGGTACTTTGGGAGGCCGAGGCGGGTGGATCTCCTGAGGTCAGGAGTTCAAGACCAGCCTGGGCAACATGGCGAAACCCTGTGTCTACTAAATATACAAAAATTAGCTGGGTGTGGTGGTGGGCACCTGTAATCCCAGCTACTCGGGAGGCTGAGGCAGGAGAATCGCTTGAACCCGGGAGGCAGAGGTGGCAGTGAGCTGAGATCATGCCACTGAGGTCCAGTCTGGGTGATAGAGCAAGACTCTGCCTCAAAAAAAAAAACATGGAAAATGTATTTCACCCTCCTTCTTTCATACAATAGGAGCAATGCGTATTCCTCTTGCCTCTGTGTTTTTTTGGGGGGGGAAATTTCCATGAGATTAAATGAAAGTCATTGGCGAATGGCATAGTCATAAACTCCTTTAACCGACTGTAATTTACTTCGTGCGGTTGCGTTCACTTGGGTCTGTGGAAGCCTGTGTACGTAAAAATAAAACCGGTCCTGAGCTTTGAAAATCCACAGCGTTTTACATGAAAGTGGTCTTTTACCTGAAGGCACTCAGTGACTTCGTGGAGTCCTGGAATCTGGGATTCCCTTTGAAGGTAGTCCTCACAATTAGCTGTGTTTCATAAATATGGAATTATGCTTTCATACCACTGGCGATTAACTGGGATGTGGCTTTTAAATCTAAGTGTTAGGCCTTGAACTCCTTTGCTGAATAAATTAAATCAGTTTCTAGAAGGTGGACACCGTCCTTTCCTGTCCTTCCGGCGTCGAACCCTATGCCGTGACTATCCCTTTCTGTGGAGAGCTGGAAAACGCCGGGAGAAGTTGGAAGCCTTTTCTGAACCTTGGTTTTCTCCTTCCCTCTTCTACTTGCTCTGGGCACTTACGCCGGGAAATAAAATTTGCCAATAACGTCAGACGACAGTGCAGAAGCCGGGCGCGGTGGCTCAAGCCTGTCATCTCAGCACTTTGGGAGGCTGAGGCGAGCCGATCTCAAGGTCAGCAGTTCGAGACCAGCCTGGCCAACATGGTGAAACCCTGTCTCTACTAAAAACACAAAAATTAGCTGGGCGTGGTGGCACATGCCTGTAGTCCCACTACTACTGGGGAGGCTGAGGGAGGAGAATTGTTTGAACTGGGGAGGCTGAGGTTGTGGTGAGCCGAGGTTGTGCCACTGCCCTCCAGCCTGGGGACACAGCAAGACTCTGTCTCAAAAGGAAAAAACAAAAAAAGAGAGAGAGAGAGAGAGAGTACATGAGAGAATATCCCCGTCTAGTAGGAAGATGGGTAAGCCTATCTTCTTCTCCTTCCAAGGATGAGTAAGTCAGGGGCCTTCATGAGATTCCCATCGAGGGTGTGACGCTGGTTGAATTTGTTTCTGGAGCGTGGCAGAAGGGACTCAGTTTCTATTCTCAGACATGTAAAGAAAATTGGATTCTGTGGTTGGGTGTCCCCAAAGATGTCCACATCCTAATCTCCATGTCCTAATTCCATGTGGCAGACAGAATAATGGCCCCAAAGATGTCCACGTCCTAATCCCATGTGGGAGACACAATAATGACCCCAAAGAAGTCCACATCCTAATCTCCATGTGGGAGACAGAATAATGACCCCAAAGATGTCCACGTCCTAATCCCATGTGGGAGACACAATAATGGTCCCAAAGATGTCCACATCCTAATCTCCATACGGGAGATAGAGTAATGGCCTCAAAGATGTCCATGTCTTTTTTTTTTTTTTTTTTTTTTTGAGATGGAGTCTCTCTCTGTCGCCCAGGCTGGAGTGCGGTGGCGCAATGTCGGCTCACTGCAAGCTCCACCTCCCGGGTTCCCGCCATTCTCCTGCCTGGGTCCCTCAAGTAGCTGGGACTACAGGCACCTGCCACCAGGCTTGGCTAATTTTTTGTATTTTTAGTAGAGACGGGGTTTCACCGTGTTACCCAGGATGGTCTCGATCTCCTGACCTCATGATCCACCCACCTCGGCCTCCCAAAGTGCTGGGATGACAGGCGTGAGCCACCGCGCCCGGCCCAACATAAGAGTTTTTGAGAAGGTGCAGTTCAGCCGCTGACAAGCTGGAATCTGTTGCTACTTCATATTTTATTTCATTTTATTTTATTTATTTTGAGACGGAGTCTCGTTCTTGTCACCCAGGCTGGCGTGCAGTGGCTCGACCTCAGCTCACTGCAACCTCCGCCTCCCGGGTTCAAGCGATTCTCCTGCCTCAGCCTCCTGAGTAGCTGGGATTACAGGCGTCGCCACCGCGCCCGGCTAGTTTTTTGTATTTTTAGTAGAGACGGGGTTTAACCGTGTTGGCCAGGATGATCTTGATCTCTTGACCTTGTGATCCCCCCACCTTGGCCTCCCAAAGCGCTGGGATGACAGGCGTGAGCCACCGCACCCGGCCCCATATCCCCAGATAGAATGTTCTAGAATGTTTTTCCATAAAGGTGCAGTCAGTCACAAAACTCACTTCTTCTCCCTGAGCCACCCCTTTTAACCAGGAAACTGTCCACTGACTGACTGGCTTTGACGCCCGCATACTTTCCCTGGTTTCCATCCACATACCGGGTTTTCTCACACACTCTGTCATTTTCTTATTTATTTCAGAGTCGCTTCTGTCTCCGACGAAGGGCTAAGTTTCACCAGGACGGGGGTCTCGGCGTTGTCCTCTGCAAACGGAGCCTGACGTACGACACGTGCATTTAGGGGATGAAGGAGGGGGAAACTTCAGACAGTGTCGGGTCCTACCTTTGAAGTTCTCAGAAGGCGCTTTGGGGACCCTCATCCCTTCGGCACGGGGAACGTTGCACCCCCTGTCAGCCTCACGCCATCCACATTCCTTGTCTTTTGTTTGTGTGTAGGGTGATTTACGGGTCCGTGCCATTCCCTGCCTCTTTCAACCTATTAAATTGCTTTCACTTCTAATGGGAGACAGAACTCTGGCTGTTTCGTGGAGCCTTTTGGGGGGGCTCTCGGAAGCCTCTGCCTGCAGACCTGAGACCTGATGAGGTGCTAATAAAACGCAGCCTAGGAAGTGGAACCCACCGGCATCTCTGCCTCACGTCTGTGTAATCATATATGGCTCTAATCGGACGAGGTTTTCATGCAGGGTTTTGGAGGAATGCATCTCAGCACCGTGAACGCTCTGCAGCTACCTCCACTCTGGGACCAGGGCCTGTGACTCCTTCCTGAAGATCATCCCTGGACCCACGGCCGGCCCGCCTAGCTCAGAAAGGGAAGGTTGCCTCGGCTGCTTGTTTCTGAAAGCGGGATCGTCTCCCTCGTGCTTCGTGGGTTGGCCTTCTCTTTCTTTCTTTGGTTTTGTGACACACACATTCACTCTTCTCGCCCAGGCTGGAGTGCCGTGGCGTGATCTCGGCTCACTGCAACCTCCGCCTCCCGGGTTCAACTGATTGTCCTGCCTCAGCCTCCCGAACAGCTGGGATAACAGGTGCCCATCACCACGCCCGGCTAATTTCTGTATTTTTAGTAGAGACGGGGTTTCACCATGTTGGCCAGGCCGGTCTCGAACTCCTGACCTCAGGTGATCCACCCGCCTCGGCCTCCCAAAGTGCTGGGATGACAGGCGTGAGCCACCGCACCAGCCTTTTTTTGTTGTTGCTGTTGTTTTGTTTTGTGCTTTGTTTGTTTGGTTTTGGTTTTGGTTGTGTTTGAGACAGAGTCTCGCTCTGTCGCCCAGGCTGGAGTGCAGTGGCGCGATCTCAGCTCACTGCAACCTCCGCCTCCCGGGTTCACGCGATTCTCCTGCCTCAGCCTCCCGAGTAGCTGGGACTACAGGCACCCGCCACCTCGCCCGGCTAATTTTTTTGTACTTTTTAGTAGAGACAGGGTTTCACCATGTTGGCCAGGCTGGTCTTGAACTCCTGACCTTGGGTGATCCGCCCGCCTCAGCCTCCCGAGTAGCTGGGACTACAGGCACCTGCCACCACGCCCGGCTAACTTTTGTATTTTTAGTAGAGACGGGGTTTCACCGTGTTGGCCAGGCTGGTCTCAAACTCCTGACCTCAGGTGATCCCCCGCCCCCGACCTCCGCCTCACAAAGCAGTGGGATGACAGGCGTGAGCCATCATGCCCGGCTGTATTTCTTAATTAACATCTGTACGTTGTTTTTTCAACATAGCCGTATTGCACACTTCCTAGACTACAGTATCAACAGGTTTCATAGGCAGTAAGAAATTAAACCGTGTCTGACTCGCTTTGTTGGGATATGACCTTTATAGTGTTGGTCTGCAAATACATTTGCACTGTCTCCAACGTACCAAGGTACGCCCGGACGGGGTAACACCCACGTCTACATCTTTCCAATCAGGGATAGTCGTGTGCTTTTGACGGTTTCCTTCGCACAGCTTTGCCGAGCCCCGTGACAGACCAGCTGAGCTCGCCGACGCACGACGGATAAGTAGCAGGTGATTCTCATCCGAGGGCTAAGCTAATCCACTCTTTCACATTTACCTGACGCTCAGGAGCTCCCACTTTAAGGCCTGTTAAAATAAAGCTCCCTGAGTCCCCAGAGAAACGGCTCTCAGCAGCGAGCCGGGGAGGGAACACGTGTCCGTCAAGCTGTTATCGGCTCTAATTAGCTGCCGTCCTGGCTGAGAGAGAACCTGCAGCTGCAGACACGTGTCAGTCAGACAGGCAAGGTCACCCCTGCCTCACAGGCATCACCAACAACGGTCACATCGTCTGCCTTCCCGCGATCACGGACACTGTCTCCAAACTGAGCAAACAGGTCTCAGGGACCAACGGGAAGGAAATCCACCCTCCTGAGAGGGTTCGTTTTTGTTCCTGGATCTTGAATATTCCCGGAGATCCCCCACCGGAGGCGAAAAGCCCAGGCCGGTCCTGCAGAGGAGGCAGCTGTGAAAAGTGGCCACCTGATGACTATGATGACGTTGCTTTTTTTTTTTTTTTTCATTTGGAAAGTCTGTGGGAGTGTCCCTGAGTGGAAGTCAGGAAGGAACGTTCGAAAACACAATCTTCCGGCCGGGCGCGGCGGCTCACGCCTGTCATCCCAGCACTTTGGGAGGCCGAGGTGGGCGGATCACCTGAGGTCAGGAGTTCGAGACCAGCCTGGCCAACACGTGTGGAATCCTATCTCTACTAAAAATACAAAAAAAATTAGCTGGGCGTGGTGGTGGGCACCTGTGATCCCAGCTACTCGGGAGGCTGAGGCAGGAGAATTGCTTGAACCCAGGAGGTGGAGGTTGCGGTGAGCCGAGATCGCGCCACTGCACTCCGGCCTGGGCGACAGAGCGAGACTCTGTCTCAAAAAAAAAAAAAAAAAAAACTATGAGATCTTTTTAGAAAATTCCATCATTGGCCGGGCGCGGTGACTCACGCCTGTAATCCCAGCACTTTGGGAGGCCGAGGCGGGTGGATCACGAGGTCAGGAGTTGGAGACCAGCCTGGCCAACATGGTGAAACCCCGTGTCTACTAAAAATACAAAAATTAGCCGGGTGTGGTGACAGGTGCCTGTCATCCCAGCTACTCGGGAGACTGAGGCAGAAGAATCGTCTGAATCCGGGAGGCGGAGGTTGCAGTGAGCCGAGATCGTGCCATTGCACTCCAGCCTGGGCGACAGAGCCAGACTGTGTCTCAGACACACACACACACACGCACAATCACCACAGACTCACCAAGTAAACTGTGTGACACAGTTTGTGATTCCAAAATTGCTCAAAGGAAGCACATAGGGCTTGCTGGGTGGATCATTGTTGAGTGTGTGTGTTTGTGTGTGTATGTGAGAGACGGGGTCTCTCTGTCTCACCCAGGCTGGAGTCCAGTGCGGTGCAATGATGGCTTCACTGCAACCACGGCCCTGTAGACCCCGTGGATTCTCCTACCCCTGCCTTCGGAGTAGCTGGGACTATTGACCATGTTCCACCACCCCTGGGCGACAGACTGAGACGCTGTCTCAAAAAAAATATATATATATATATATTTTTTATAAATATATATATATTTTTATAAATATTTTTTATAAATATATATTTTTTATAAATATATATATTTTTTATAAATATATATTTTTAATAAATATATATTTTTTATAAATATATATATTTTTAATAAATATATATTTTTATAAATATATATATTTATAATAAATATATATTTTTATAAATATATATATTATAAATATATATATTTTATAAATATATATTTATAAATATATATATTATAAATATATATTTTTTATAAATATATATTTATATATATATTTTATAAATATATATGTAATATATATAAATATATATATTTTATAAATATAAAATAAATATAATATAAATATAAAATAAATATAAAATAAATAAAATATATATTATATATAAATATATATATATAATATGTAAATATATATATATACACACACACACATCATCTTCAGGGCACTGGGGAGACTCCAGTTACACAGACAAACAGGTGTGCAGGTCATTTTTATTAAAGCCGCAGGAATTTTCTCCATTTGGAAGTCTCGTAAACATATGCAACGCACAGGAAATGGGTCCTTGGAGGCTGTTTGAGTCCGGAGCACACGGATAATTAGGTTAGTCAAGGAATTGAAATACAATATCGCAGGAGAGCTTGGCTGTGTCCTTCCCGTCTATAGATACCTGCTTGAGAGATTCTTTATAGCCTCGTGGTGTCCTGGTCGTAAAAGATTTGTAATTGAAAAGCGTATGGAAACCGTTCGCGGACGACATCAGCATATTGCAAATTCTTCTGAGCGAATGAGAAGGGAAGGGATCGTATAAAGTTATTAAGAAATTACGCCGGGCGCCGTGGCTCACGCCTGTCCTCCCAGCGCTTTGGGAGGCCGAGGCGGGCGGATCACTTGAGGTCAGGAGTTCGAGACCAGCCTGGCCAACATGATGAAACCCCGTTTCGACTAAAAGTAGAAAAATTTACCAGGGATGGTGGCGTGCACCTGTCATCCCAGCTACTCAGGAGGCTGAGGCAGGAGAATCGCTTGCACCCAGGAGGTGGAGGTTGCTGCGGTGAGCTGAGATTGCACCACTGCACTCCAGTCTGGGCGACAGAGCGAGACCGTCTCAAAAAAAAACAAAAATTATCCAAGAGAAGAGATGCATGAGCAGAATATAGGAGAGGCAGGCACGAGCTTCTTGTCATCTCCTCCCAGTGGAACTGTGGGTAGAAGATATTACTGCGTAGATAACCTCCTCCAGGTCTGGAATTCCAGGTTCTTTACTGGGGGATGTTCTTCTACACAGGTCAAACCTCCTGCATGGCTGACTTCAGTATCCAGCCCTTCCAGACGTGAAAGTGAATCCATGTTCCCCCAAACCCCAGCACAGATCCCAGAGCAGCTTAAATAACCCAGTATGGCCCAGACCAGCCGGCACGGCCCGAGGCACCCCGGCAAATACGGATTTTTTTCCTGGAGCCCTTGGAATGTTCTGTCTGATCAGAGTATCCTTCTGGCAGGGCGCGGTGGCTCACGCCTGTCATCCCAGCACTTTGGGAGGCCGAGGCGGGTGGATCACCTGAGGTCGGGAGTTCGAGAGCAGCCTGGACAACATGGAGAAATCCTGTCTCTACTAAAAATACAGAATTAGCCGGGCGCGGTGGCAGGTGCCTGTAATGCCAGGTACTCAAGAGGCTGAGGCAGGAGAATTGCTTGAACCTGGCAGGCAGAGGCCGCAGTGAGCCGAGATCGTGCCATTGCACTGCAGCCTGGGTGAGGAGAGCAAAACTCCGTCTCAAAAAAAAAATCCTGCCACCCAAGCCTCCAAATAGCTGGGACCACATACCTGAGTCACCACACCTGGCTCATTTCAGGATGTGGACATCTTTGGAGCCATTATTCTGTGTCCCACATGGGATTAGGACGTGGACATCTTTGGGACCATTATTCTGTCTCCCACATGGGATTAGGATGTGGACATCTTTGGGGCCACTGTTCTTTCTACCACATGGGATTAGGACGTGGACATCTTTGGGGCCATTATTCTGTCTCCCACATGGGATTAGGACATGGACATCTTTGGGGCCATTGCTCTGTCTCCCACATGGGATTAGGACGTGGACATCTTTGGGAGTGACACTGCTTATGCCCCCACCATTCAATCTGCCGCAGGTTCTAATGCGTCCACCGTGTCCTCCCTTCCTCGTGAGCCTGGCTGAGGCGAACTCTGTGCCTCTCCCAAGACCGTCGTCTGCACCCTCCCGGAGTCTCCATGTCTCTTCCTGTTTCGTACGCCCCTTCAATGCCATTCCTGTGCCTCCCTTCACGTCTGTTCAGTGTTCTCAGGAGAGAATTAACCAGGGGGCATCACCTGTGAATAACGCCATTCACCAGCTCCCTGAGGCCTGAGAGTCTCTGCCTCCAGCTTCACGCTCCAGGAGGCAACGTGATCCTGGCTTTTTACGCCTGTGTGGACGCTCACCGCTTCCCGGTTTCCTGGGGCCCAGCGATGTCCGCATTGGCCCTACTGGCTTCTTTGTCTAGCCCCCCTTCTTGAATTTCAACGTGAAGGCTTTGGACGCTGACCGCAACCCTTCCTTCCACGTTCCTGAGCCCTGTCGGCTTTCTCACAGGGAAGTCGAACACTGGGGGGGCTTATCTCCACCAGAGCTGCCCAAACAGGCTTTTCCAACAGGAGACGTTTCTGCAGCGGGACGGCGTCTGAAGTCCACAGGACCACTGGGGGAATCACCGTGAGGCAGACGGTGCTTGCATTTTATTTTTATTATTTAATTTTATTTATTTATTTATTTTTATTTATTTTGAGACACAGAGTCTTGCTCTGTCACCCAGGCTGGAGAGCAGTGAGGTGCGATTTTGACTCACAGCAACCTCCGCCTCCCGGGTTCAAGTGATTCTCCTGCCTCAGCCTCCCGAGTGGCTGGGATTACACATAAGTGTCACCACGCCCCATTAATTTTTGTATTTTTAGTAGAGACGGGGTTTCGCCATGTTGGCCAGGCTGGTCTCGAACTCCCGACCTCAGGCGATCCACCCGCCTCGGCCTCCCTAAGTGCTGGGATGACAGGCATGAGTCACTATGCTGGCCATATTTTATTTTATTTGTTTATTTTGAGATGGAGTCTCACTCTGTTGCCCAGGCTGGAGCGCAGTGGTGTGATCTCGGCTCACGGCAACCTCCGCCTCCCGGGTTCAAGTGATTCTCCTGCCTCAGCCTCCCGAGTAGCTGGGATGACAGGTGCCCACCACCACTCCTGGCTAATTTTTGTATTTTTAGTAGAGACGGGGTTTTGCCATGTTGGCCAGGCTGGTCTCGAACTCCTGACCTCAGGTGATCCACCCACCTCGGCCTCCCAAAGTGCTGGGATTACAGGAGTGAGCCCCTGTGCCTGGCCATATTTTATTAATTTATTTATTTATTTATTTATTATTTTGAGATGGAGTCTCACTGTGTCACCCGGGCTCCAGTGCAGTGGCGCGACCTCAGCTCACTGCAGCCTCAGCCTCCCAAGTAGCTGGGATGACAGGCACCCGCCTCCATGCCAGGTTTTTGTATTTTTAGTAGAGACAGGGTTTTGCCATGTTGGCCAGGCTGGTCTTAAACTCCTGACGTCAAGTGATCCACCTGCCTCGGCCTCCCAAAGTGCTGGGATGACAGGTGTGAGCCACCGCACCCGGCCCGGAACATGCTCTTAAATGGCAGTGGTGGAAAGTCAAAATATAAAAATAAAAACAAAACATTCTTGGTTATTTTGCTAGTAGTAAGGATCCATTCTAAAGCACATTTCTTTAAAGACTGGGTGCAAAAGCTACCTTTATACACAGGGAGAAACTTTACCTGCAGACAGGACTGCTAGTTATCCAAATGTACTCAGATCAAACCCAGCTGCTGATGTTTGTGGCTGGAGGATTCTTTGCTGTGGGGCCATCCTGGGCACTGGAGGGAGTTGGACAGCGTCCCTGGACTCCACCCACCAGGTCCCAAAACCACCTACTCCCCAGTCAGGGCAACCAAACATGATTCCAAATACTACCCAATGGCACGTGAGAGCAGAGTTATTCCCAGTTGGGAGTCACTATCAATATATAGAGAGAGTAGATAACAGACAGATAGATAAATAGATACATAGAAAAATGGACGCATAGGCCGGGCACAGAGGCTCACGCCTGTCATCCCGGCACTTTGGGAGGCCGAGGCGGGTGGATCACCTGAGGTCGGGAGTTCGAGACCAGCCTGGCCAACATGGTGAAGCCCCGTCTCTACTAAAAATACAAAAATTAGCCGGCCATGGTGACACGCACCTGTAATCCCAGCTACTCGGGAGGCTGAGGCAGGAGAATCGCTTGAACCCGGGAGGCGGAGGTTTCAGTGAGCTGAGATCGCGCCACTGCACTCCAGCCTGGGCGACAGAGTGAAACTCTGTCTCAAAAAACAGAAAGAAAAACAGAATCAAAAAACAGATAGAAAAATACGTAGAAAATAGATGGATGGATGGATAGATAGATAGATAGATAGATAATACAGAAAAATAAGTAAATAGATAATGGATAGATAATAGATGAATAGAGATGATAGATAGATGGATGACAGATACATAAATAGATGATTGATAAATGATGGATGGATCGAGAGAGATCGATGATAGAAAACAGATGGATAGAGATAAATAAAAAAATAGATATGTCATAGATAAATAAATCAAAGACAAGTAGACAGGGCGACAGAGCAAGACTCCATCAAAAGGAGAGAACCTTAGGTGTGAAAGGACGTCTCACCACTGATGTCTGCCTGACTCTGAGAGCTTTACTCATGGGTGATTCTTTGGAACTCAGAATATCCTAGATCCATGTCCGGCGACACGGGGGGAGAGAGAGAGAGAAGACAGAGGAGACAGAGAGGGGAGAGAGAAGGGAGAGAGGAGAGAGAGGAGACAGAGAAGAGGGACAGAGAGAGGAGAGAGAGAAGTGGGGGAGAGAGGAGAGACAGAGAGAGGAGAGAGGGGGAGAGAGAGAGAGAAGAAAGAGGAGAAAGAAAGAGAGAGAAAAGAGAGAGAGAAAGAGGAGAAAGGAGAGAAAAAGCGAAGAGAGGGGAGAGAGAAAGCGGAGAGGAGAAAGAGGAGAGAGAGAGGAGAGAGAGAAGACAGAGAAAGAGGAGAGAGGAGAGAGAGAAAAGAGAGAAAGAGAGAGAGAGGAGAGAGACAGAGAAAGACCCACCTCTTTCTCCCTGTTTCTGAAATTAGGATTTTGCACCCGGGAACCGCCACAGGACGGCCGGCCTCCCAGCTGCAGGGGGGCTGAGCCCGTGTCTGCAAAACCCAGATGCCATTTGGGAAAATCACGATTTTCTCCTGCACGCGGTCCGGACGCCCAGGGCAAATCTCCCACCTAACAGACAGGGTTTCGTACAGAGGCTGAGCCTGACCGAAATGTCCTAAAAGAAAGCTTCCCTTTCAGTCACATCTTCCAACCTGGCTTCTAAAAAAAAAAAGTGGGGGGAGAGGGGGAGGGAACCATAGAACAATCCTTGTATTTATTTTCCTGCAAACAATCAAACGATTTAGCCAATGCTTCCTTTGGCTTCCCACCTTGATGCTGAAGTCATTAATTATGAGCCCTGCCCACTGCTAAAATCCATTCCTGGCTGGTCCTGCCTCGGTGCCTACGGCTGCAGCAACAGCTGAAGCTTGTCAGGGCGTCTGCAGACCTCCGGTGGGAGGAGAGGGGAGCCAGGAAAGGGGGGTCCTAAAAGGGCCACTGTGGCTGGAAGGAGGAAAGAGGGAGCTGGGAGGAAGGAGGGAGGAAGACCAGTCTCTCTGAAGCCTCTGGAGGCCGTGCCAACGGGGGCTCACGGAGAGGGTGCGTGTCACACCGGTGATGCCCCGACTTATCCTGGATTTAGAACCTGCCGTGTTAGAGTCTGGGGCAAGGGATCCTCCTTACACCTTCCCCACCACAGCTGCCCAATCAAGGCACCACGCAAATGGATTCCCAGGACTCTCTGCCTTCACCTCCAAAGCCACATTGGTTTTCTGTTTGCTGCGTGTGTCTTAACTGTCCCCAACTGGCTCTCTCAGCAGCCTGGATAAAGAGTTTTTCTCCAGGCCGGGCGCGGTGGCTCACGCCTGTCATCCCAGCACTTTGGGAGGCCGAGGCAGGTGCATCACCTGAGGTCTGGAGTTTGAGACCAGCCTGGCCAACATGGCAAAACCCGGTTCTTACTAAAAACACACAAAAAATTATCCGGGTGTGGTGGTGCAGGCACCTGTCATCCCAGCTACTCTCGGGAGGCTGAGGCAGGAGAATCACTTGAACCGGGACTGGGAGGCGGAGGTTGCAGTGAGCTGAGATCGCACCACTGCACTCCAGGCTGGGGGATAGAGTGAGACTCTGTCTAAAAAAAGAATAAAACAGTTAAGATTCTATCACACCTGTCATCCCAGCACTGTGGGAGGCCGAGGCAGGCAGATCACCTGAGGTCGGGAGTTCGAAACCAGCCTGGCCAACATGGCGAAACCCCATCTCTACTAAAAATACAAAAATGAGTCAGGCGTGGTGGCGGGCGCCTGTCATCCCAGCTGCTCAGGAGTCTGGACGGGAGAATTGCTGAAACTTCATCTAAAATAGTATTAATAAAAATAAATAAATAAATGTATACTGGGGAGTGGAATATTTAATTCATTTATTTATTGTTATTTATTTTATTGTATTGTTTAGACAGAGTCTTGGTCCATCATCGCCCGGACTGGAGTGCAATGGCGCGATCTCAGCTCACTGCAACCTCCGCCTCCTGGGTTCAAGCGATTCTCCTGCCTCAGCCTCCTGAGTAGCTGGGATGACAGGTGCATGCCACCATGTCCGGTTAATGTCTGTATTTTTGGTAGAGACGGGTGTTGTCATGTTGGCCAGGCTGGTCTCGAGCTCCTGACCTCGTGATCCACCTGTCTCCGCCTCCCAAAGTGCTGGAATGACAGGCATGAGCCACTGTGCCTGGCCTTTTTAATTCATTAAACCTTTATTTGTCATCCTAAATATCTCTTGTAAAAACAAAAAACAAAAACAAAAAAAATGGTGAATCCTTCCCAGAATTACAACTACATTTTGGATGTGTATCTGAGGACTTATGATTCCATTGACATTGCTTTTCCTGGATTAATTTCCTTAGGATTATTATTTTCTTAAAACAGGTACAGGCCGGGCACGGTGGCTCACGTCTGTCACCCCAGCACTTTGGGAGGCTAAGGCAGGTGGATGACGAGGTCAGGAGTTCGAGACCAGCCTGGTCAACATGGTAAAACCCCATCTCTACTAAAAATACACACACACAAAAATTAGCCTGATGTGGTGGCAGGTGCCTGTAGTCTCAGCTACTCAGGAGACTGAGGCAGGAGAATGGCGTGAACCCAGGAAGCGGAGGTTGCAGCGAACCGAGATCACACCACTGCCCTCCAGCCCGGGCCACAGAGCCAGACTCCATCTCAAAAAAACAAAAACAACCAAAAAAAAAAAAAAAAATCAGGTACCGAATTTCCATTTGTGATGATGAAAAGGTGAATATCTTTTTCTTTTTTTTGAGATGGAATCTTGCTCTGTCGCCCAGGCTGGAGTGCAGTGGCCGGATCTCAGCTCACTGCAACCTCCGCCTCCCGGGTTCAAGCAATTCTCCTGCCTCAGCCTCCCGAGTAGCTGGGACTACAGGCGACCTCCACTATGTCTGGTTAATTTTTGTATTTTTAGTAGAGACGGGGTTTCACCATGTTGGCCAGGCTGGTCTCGAACTCCTGACCTCGTGATCCGCCCGCCTCGGCCTCCCAAAGTGCTGGGATGACAGGTATGAGCCACCGTGCCCAGCCAATGTGAAGAACGTCGTTAATGCCACAAAGTTGTAAAGTTGAAAGTGGTGAAGATGATAAAGTTTCCATGATGTATTTTTGACCACGATTTTTAAAAAGAATTTACTATGCAAAAGTTCACCGGATTCTTTCATTGTTCGCTAACTTTCATTGTTACATTCCTTGCTATAAAACAAGCCCCCCCTCTAAATCACAGTTGCCCTGAGGATGTAATAAAATCTTACTTAAGAATAATATAAACCACCTTTTTTCCTGCGGGCGTTTGGCCGTATGTGGAATTCAGGCTGGAGTCTCCCAGTCAGGAATTCCTCCTGTTGAAAACTTTGATGTCTGGAACCACCTTGGAGGAATTCAGCTAATTCTGTTTTTGAGTTTTCAGGGATCCTTAATAACTATAGAGAAATCGTGAGAGCTTTGGTTCTGGGGTCGTCCTGACCCAAGAGGGCACCTAGATTTCCTGCTGTAAGCCCCGTGGCTCCTCTCCTCTGCTCCCCTCCCCTCCCCTTTCCTCCCCTCTCCTCCCTTCTCCTCTCCTGTCCTTCCCTCCCCTCCCCTCTCCACTTCCCCATCACACCACTTGAGTTGCTAAGATGCTCTGTTCTCCTGTCCTCTCCTCTCCTCCTCTCCCCTCCCCTCCCATCTCCTCCTCTCCCTCCCTCCCTCCCGTTTCCCCATCACACTACTTGAGTTGCTTAGATGCTGTCCTCCCTCTCCTCTCTTCTCCTCTCCTCTCCTCCCCTCCTCTCCCCTTTCTTTTCTTTTCTCTTTTTTTGGTTTGTTTTCTTTTCTGAAACAGAGTCCCATTCTGTCGCCCAGGCTGCAGTGCAGTGGTGCGATCTCAACTCACTGCAACCTCTGCCTCTTGGGTTCAGGCGATTACTCCTGCCTCAGCCTCCTGAGTAACAGGGATTACAGACACCGGCCACCACGCCAGGCTGGTTTTTGTAGGAAACCTTCAGAAACCAATGGGCTGGAAGAGAAAAGCTTTGAGAAATGTCAAGATGTTAAAAATACAACCACAGGCCGGGTGCGGTGGCTCACGCCTGCATCCTAGCAGTTTGGGAGGCCGAGGTGGGCGAATCACGAGGTCAGGAGATCAAGACCAGCCTGGCCAATATAGTGAAACTCCGTCTCTACTAAAAATACAAAAAATTAGCTGGGCGTGGTGGCGGGTGCCTGTAATCCCAGCTACTCAAGAGGCTGAGGCAGGAGAATCGCTTGAACCCAGGAGGCGGAGGTTGCAGTGAGCCTAGATCGTGCCACTGCCCTCCAGCCTGGGTGACAGAGCGAGACTGTCTCAAAAAAAAAAAAAAAAAAAAGTCCCGAAAAAGACTAGGAACAAATCTGCAGCATGTTAACTGGAAAGAGTTGGGGCATTAAGAAATTATATAATCATAAATCCCACCTGTGGAGTTTGAGTATTAATGAGTTTCACGTGTATTAGGTAAATTACAGCAGCTGAATTCACCTGTATTAGGTAAATTACAGCAGACTCTGAATTCACCTGTATTAGGTAAATTACAGCAGACTCTGAATTCACCTGTATTAGGTAAATCACAGCAGACCCTGAATTCACCTGTATTAGGTAAATTACAGCAGACTCTGAATTTCACGTGTATTAGGTAAATTACAGCACACTCTGAATTCACCTGTATTAGGTAAATTACAGCAAACTCTGATGTCACCTGTATTAGGTAAATTACAGCACACTCTGATGTCACCTCAGGTAAATTACAGCAGACCTGAATTCACCTCTATTAGGTAAATTACAGCAGACTCTGAATTCACCTGTATTAGGTAAATCTCAGCAGACTCTGAATTCACGTGTATTAGGTAAATTACAGCAGACTCTGAATTCACCTGTATTAGGTAAATTACAGCACTCTGAATTCACCTGTATTAGGTAAATTACAACAGACTCTGAATTTCACGTGTATTAGGTAAATTACAGCACACTCTGAATTCACCTGTATTAGGTAAATTACAGCAAACTCTGATGTCACCTGTATTAGGTAAATTACAGCACACTCTGATGTCACCTCTATTAGGTAAATTACAGCAGACCCTGAATTCACCTGTATTAGGTAAATTACAGCAGACTCTGAATTTCACCTGTATTAGGTAAATCTCAGCAGACTCTGAATTTCACGTGTATTAGGTAAATTACAGCAGACTCTGATTTCACCTGTATTAGGTAAATTACAGCAGACTCTGAATTTCACGTGTATTAGGTAAATTACAGCAGAGTCTGAATTCACCTGTATTAGGTAAATCACAGCAGACTCTGAATTCACCTGTATTAGTTAAATTACAGCAGACTCTGAATTCACCTGTATTAGGTAAATTACAGCAGACTCTGAATTCACCTGTATTAGGTAAATCACAGCAGACCCTGAATTCACCTGTATTAGGTAAATTACAGCAGACTCTGAATTTCACGTGTATTAGGTAAATTACAGCACACTCTGAATTCACCTGTATTAGGTAAATTACAGCAAACTCTGATGTCACCTGTATTAGGTAAATTACAGCACACTCTGATGTCACCTCAGGTAAATTACAGCAGACCCTGAATTCACCTCTATTAGGTAAATTACAGCAGACTCTGAATTCACCTGTATTAGGTAAATCTCAGCAGACTCTGAATTCACGTGTATTAGGTAAATTACAGCAGACTCTGAATTCACCTGTATTAGGTAAATTACAGCACACTCTGAATTCACCTGTATTAGGTAAATTACAACAGACTCTGAATTTCACGTGTATTAGGTAAATTACAGCACACTCTGAATTCACCTGTATTAGGTAAATTACAGCAAACTCTGATGTCACCTGTATTAGGTAAATTACAGCACACTCTGATGTCACCTCTATTAGGTAAATTACAGCAGACCCTGAATTCACCTCTATTAGGTAAATTACAGCAGATCTGAATTCACCTGTATTAGGTAAATCTCAGCAGACTCTGAATTTCACGTGTATTAGGTAAATCACAGCAGACTCTGATTTCACCTGTATTAGGTAAATTACAGCAGACTCTGAATTTCACGTGTATTAGGTAAATTACAGCAGACTCTGAATTCACCTGTATTAGGTAAATTACAGCACACTCTGAATTCACCTGTATTAGGTAAATTACAACAGACTCTGAATTCACCTGTATTAGGTAAATTACAGCACACTCTGAATTTCACCTGTATTAGGTAAATCACAGCAGACTCTGAATTTCACGTGTATTAGGTAAATCACAGCAGACTCTGATTTCACCTGTATTAGGTAAATTACAGCAGACTCTGAATTTCATCTGTATTAGGTAAATTACAACAGACTCTGAATTCACCTCTATTAGGTAAATTACAGCAGACTCTGAATTCACCTCTATTAGGTAAACTTCAGCAGACTCTGAATTCACGTGTATTAGGTAAATTACAGCACACTCTGAATTTCACCTGTATTAGGTAAATTACAACAGACTCTGAATTCACCTCTATTAGGTAAATTACAGCAGACTCTGAATTCACCTCTATTAGGTAAACTTCAGCAGACTCTGATTTCACCTGTATTAGGTAAATTACAGCAGACCCTGAATTCACCTGTATTAGGTAAATTACAACAGACTCTGAATTCACCTGTATTAGGTAAATTACAGCAGACTCTGATTTCACCTGTATTGGGTAAATTACAGCAGACTCTGAATTCACCTGTATTAGGTAAATTTCAGCAGACTCTGAATTTCACCTGTATTAGGTAAATCACAGCAGACTCTGAATTTCACGTGTATTAGGTAAATCACAGCAGACTCTGATTTCACCTGTATTAGGTAAATTACAGCAGACTCTGAATTTCATCTGTATTAGGTAAATTACAACAGACTCTGAATTCACCTCTATTAGGTAAATTACAGCAGACTCTGAATTCACCTCTATTAGGTAAACTTCAGCAGACTCTGAATTCACCTGTATTAGGTAAATTACAGCACACTCTGAATTTCACCTGTATTAGGTAAATTACAACAGACTCTGAATTCACCTCTATTAGGTAAATTACAGCAGACTCTGAATTCACCTCTATTAGGTAAACTTCAGCAGACTCTGATTTCACCTGTATTAGGTAAATTACAGCAGACCCTGAATTTACCTGTATTAGGTAAATTACAACAGACTCTGAATTCACCTGTATTAGGTAAATTACAGCAGACTGATTTCACCTGTATTGGGTAAATTACAGCAGACTCTGAATTCACCTGTATTAGGTAAATTTCAGCAGACTCTGAATTCACGTGTATTAGGTAAATTACAGCAGACTCTGATGTCACCTGTATTAGGTAAATCACAGCAGACCCTGAATTCACCTGTATTAGGTAAATCACAGCGGACTCTGAATTCACCTGTATTAGGTAAATTACAGCACACTCTGAATTTCACCTGTATTAGGTAAATTACAACAGACTCTGAATTCACCTGTATTAGGTAAATTACAGCAGACTCTGATTTCACCTGTATTAGGTAAATCACAGCAGACTCTGAATTCACCTGTATTAGGTAAATTACAGTAGACTGTGAATTTCAGAACATGTATGCAATGAAATCTAAAACGCAGTCTGCAATATTTGGTTAACCTGCACATAATTGTGTTCTCTGTGTGTGTGTGTGTGTGTGTTTTTAAAAAGGTAAAAGGAAACTTTGAATTATTTAAGTCTGAAGAAAAGGGGACATTTAATTGTACATGATTTTTAATAATATTTTTATGGGGCTTAATCTTATCGCAAAGTTTTCCTCTCCTGGAAAATTCTTAACGGGCACGATTTGCTTGGATTATCCAAAGCCCTAAAGTGCAAATGCAAAGGGAGAGACCTCCATCATTTTATTGCATTTGGCCTCTCCTGGTTCTCTGTTGAGTGGATATAATGATGGTCATCTAGTCTCAATTCCGGTTTTGCTTCGCACTGAAAAAAACTACTGTGGTTTATTTTGGGTGTTTTCTTGTTGTTGTTGTTTTGTTTTTCTTTTGAAATGGAATCTGGCTCTGTCGCCCAGGCTGGAGTGCAGTGGCACGATCTCGGCTCACTGCAACCTGTACCTCCCGGGTTCACGCCATTCTCCTGCCTCAGCCTCCCCAGTAGCTGGGACCACAGGCGCCCGCCACCTCGCCCGGCTAATTTTTGTATTTTTAGTAGAGACGGAGTTTCACCGTGTTAGCCAGGATGGTCTCGATCTCCTGACATCATGATCCACCTGCCTCGGCCTCCCAAAGTGCTGAGATTACAGGTGTGAGCCACCACATCCAGCCCTTTTTTTTTTGTATTTTTAGTAGAGACAGGATTTTACCACGTTGGCCAGGCTGGTCTCTATGTCCGGACCTTGTGATCCACCAGCCTCGGCCTCCCAAAGTGCTGAGATGAGAAGGCCTGAGAGGCACCGCGCCCAGCCTGAAAAACAGTCCTGAGGGTCAGATGGTGTGCAGGACAAACCCTCAGTGAAGGTTCTTACCTCCAAAACCCTCCTCTTGCACCAATAAAAGGGGGTCCATTTCAAGCTCTGAAACCAAACTATGCGGCATCCATGCCTTTGGCCAACGAGACTCACCACCTACAAAATCAAACCTCTCTTCTTTGGGCCGGGCGCGGTGGCTCACGTCTGTCATCCCAGCACTTTGGGAGGCCGAGGTGGGCGGATCCCCTGAGGTCAGGAGTTCAAGACCAGCCTGGTCAACATGGTGAAACCCCGTCTCTACTCAAAATACAAAAATTAGCCTCGTGTGGTGGCAGGTGCCTGTAATTCCAGCTACTTGGGAGACTGAGGCAGGAGAATCGCTTGAACCCGGGAGGCACAGGTTGCAGTGAGCCCAGATCACACCACTGCACTCCAGCCTGGGTGACAGAGCAAGACTCCATCTCAAAAATAATAATAATTAAATTTTTTTTAAAAATAGCCAGGCATGGTCATGGGCACCTGTCATCCCAGCTACTCGGGAGGCTGAGGCAGGAGAATCGCTTGAACCCGGGAGGCGGAGGTTGCAGTGAGCGCAGATCGCGCCCCTGCCCTCCAGTCCCGGTGACAAGAGCAAAACTCCCATTTCACAAAGAGAGAGAAATAAAAAGCAACACTGGAAGTTGCAAGTATTGGCTGCCACCAAGTGGCGATATGAGGAGCGATGCCTTCGCCGTCTACCCGGTTTGTGAAACAAAACAGCAAGTTGCAAGTAAAACGGAAGGCGTTCCTGAAAGGTGGTAGACCAGTTTTGCAGACAAGCAGAGACTCCCTGCCGTTCCTGCTTCCTGGAGTTTCCGAATGTCTCCTCTGTGTCTTCACCTTTTGCAAAGGTGCAGTGTTGGCTGTGAACTTGGAGCTTTCTCTGTCCCAGAGGAGGGGCAAACTTTGGACAGCCTTGGGAAGTCGATGCTCCTGCAGGCCAGGGATAAAGGAAGTTGGCAGCAGAAAGTTAAATTCCCAGCCAGGTGCGGTGGCTCACGCCTGTCATCCCAGCACTTTGGGAGGCCGAGGTCGGTGGGTCACCTGAGGTCAGGAGTTCGAGACCAGCCAGGCCAATATGGTGAAACCCCGTCTCTATTAAAATACAAAAATTAGCCCGACGTGGTGGTGGGTGCCTGTCATCCCAGCTACTCGGGAGGCTGAGGCAGGAGAATCGCTTGAACCTGGGAGGCGGAGGTTGCAGTGAGCCGAGATCGCACCACTGCACTCCAGCCTGGGTGACAGGGTGAGACTCTGTCTCAAAAACAAAACAAAACAAAACTCTGTCTCAAAAAAAAAGAAAAAAGGGCTGGGCACAGTGGCTCACACCTGTAATCCCAGCACTTTGGGAGGCTGAGGCGGGCGGATCACCTGTGGTCAGGAGTTTGAGACCATCCTGGCCAACGTGGTGAAACTCCGTCTCTACTAAAAATATAAAACTTAGCCAGGTGTGATGGCAGGTGCCTGTAGTTCCAGCTACTCGGGAAGCTGAGGCAGGAGAATCGCTTGAATCCAAGAGGTGTAGGTTGCAGTGAGCTGAGATTACGCCACTGCACTCCAGTCTGGGTGACAGAGGGAGACTCTGTCTCAAAATAAGAAAATAAATAAATAAATAAAGATAAAATAAATAAAAACTGACCCCACTGACACACAGGTACCATCATTCCCTTTTGCAGACCCAGCCACAGTGCAAAGACTATTTCATAGTGCCTCCTTTTTGGGACACAACTATATAACTGTAGAAATAGATAGTAGGGCCAGGCATCATGGCTCACGCCTCTAATCCCAGCACTTTGGGAGGCCAGAGGAGGGCAGATCCCTTGAGCCCAGGAGTTTGAGACCAGCCTCGTCAACGTAGCAAGATCCTGTGTCTACAAACAACGAAAACATTATTCAGACGTGGTGGCGTGCACCTGTACTCCCAGCTACTTTGAAGGCTGATGCAGAAGAATGCCTTGAACCCACGAGGCGGAGTTTGCAGTGAGCCGAGATGGTGCCACTGCACCCCGGCCTGGGCAACAGAGCAAGACAAGAAAAAGAAAGGAAGAAAGAAAAGAAAGAAGGAAAGGAAGGGAGGGAGGGAGGAAGGAAGGAAAAGGAGAGAGAGAAAGAAAGAGAAGGAAAGAAGGAGAGAAGGAAGGAAGGAAAGAAGGAAGGGAGGGAAGGAAAGGAAGGAGAAGGAAGGAAGGAAGGAAAAGGAGAGAGAGAAAGAAAGAGAGAAGGAAGGAAGGAGGGAGAGGAGGGAGGGAGGGAGGGAGGGAGGGAGGGAGGAAGGGAGGGAGGGAGGCTGGGGAAAGAGAAGGAAGAGAAGAGAAGAGAGAGAGAAGGGAAGAGAAGGGAAGGCCAGGCACAGTAGCTCACACTTGTAATCCCGGCACTTTGGGAGGCCGAGGCAGGTGGATCACCTGAGGTTGGAAGTTCGAGACCAGCCTGGCCAACATGGCGAAACCCCATCTCTACTAAAAATACAAAAACTAGCCGGGTTTGGTAGCAGGTGCCTGGAACGCCAGGTACTCCGGAGGCTGAGGCAGGAGAATCGCTCGAACTTGGGAGGCGAAGGTTGCAGTGAGCCGAAATCACACCACTGTACTCCAGCCTGGGTGCAGAGTGAGACTCTGTCTCACAAATAAAATAAAAATTGAGGGTCCTTGAGTCGTATTCCTAGTTCTATTGACTCACCTCACTTTAAAACTATCATTCAAGTATCTGCCCCCAGTTTTCCTCATTTCTGAATGGCTGTTTTTGCAGACCCACTGATTGCCAGGCAAAAACTCAGAATGAATGCCATTCATTCTTAAGACACAGAGTTAAATTCTGCAACAGCCAGCATCCTAACGCCTGGTTGTCTACACCCGCCAGCCTGTTGCAAATGCTAACAGAAAGTCTGAAAATGCGAAATTCTAAAAGAACTGTTGCTTTTGTTTGACAACCAGACAGGCTCAACCAGATTGAGAGCCCGACCTGGTCGCTTGCTCCTGGTCAACCCTCTTGGAGCAGGTAGGTGACGGCACAAATGTCTTGCACAAATGTTGCCCAGACTCTGAGAATCCAAAAATGCCTTTTGCTCTTTGCAGTTCACAGGGAGTGTCCATCAGAGCTTATACCCAGGGCTGGAGATGCCAGTTCCAGGTAAATGCATTTAGGTGGTTTATTATTCTGATTAATTTATTTAGGATTTCATTAATTAATTTAATCATTACTCAATTTACTTACTTTATTTATTTATTTATTCATTAATTTAGTATCTCGTTCATTATAAATTTGATATGCCAATTAATTAATTCATTAATTTATTAATTAATCTAATTAATTCATCGCTTTTAATTAATTACTCTAATTAATTCATCATTTTCATTAAATAATCTAATTAATTAATCGCTTTTATTAATCTAATCAATTCATCACTTTTTCATTAATTGATCTAATTAATCCATCCCTTTTTCATTAATTGATCTAATTGATCAATTAGATCTAATCAATTCATCACTTTTTCATTAATTGATCTAATTAATTCATCCCTTTTTCATTAATTATCACTTTTTCATCACTTTTCATTAATTGATCTAATTAATTCATCCCTTTTTTATTAATTGATCTAATTAATTCATCGCTTTTATTAATTGATGTAATTAATTCATCGCTTTTATTAATTTATTAATTAATTTAGTTTAATTAGTTTAATTAATTTAGTTTATTTGATTCATTGATTTAATTAATTTGTTAGTTTTATTAATTTAATTAATTCACGACTTTTGTCAATTGATTTAATTAATTTAATTTATCGATCTAATTAACTCATTGATTTTTATTAATTAATTTAATTAATTCATTGATTTAGTTTGTTAATTTAATTAATTTAATTTATTGATTTAATTAATTCGTTAATTTTATGAATTAATTTAACTAATTCATTGATTTAATTTATTAATTTAATCAGCATGCTTCCTACATCTCGTACACGTGTTTTTAAGAAACGCCACACACTAGGAATTTAGTAACTCCTAAATGCCTTGCAGGCTTTCTCGGAGGAAGTACTGTTTTTCCTTAAAAATGGGAACCCTATTTTACCTGTCAGTAAGCAGCCCACACGTTGTATTTTTTTTCTTTCATACACCGTGAAACATGAGGCATTTTTGCTTCCCCCCACCCACCTCCCTTCTCCACCTTTCTTCAGAAGTCAGGGGCTCCTGCTGTCTGGTTTTGCTCTTAAAGCTGCACGTCGCTTGGAGCCAGCAAGATTTAAACGGTGGTTTTGTGCAGAGCGTTGGAGCCTGGCTTATGAAGGCTCTGCTTCCAGAATTATGGATAACGCCTTTATAACTGGGACTTCCCACTCTTGCGGCTTGCCCGAGTCAGAGAGGTATTTGTTCTCTGACAAGTAACCCTTATTTAAAACAAAATGGACCCAGTTACTGGGCTCCTGGGCAAAACTTCGTGAGAAATAAAAAACTGAAAAACATGTGTATAAATGTTCTGAGAATGAAGCTCTGATTTTTTTTTTTTTTTTTTTTTTTGAGACAGGGTTTTGCTCTTGTTGCCCAGGCTGGAGTGCAGTGGTGCGATCTGGGCTCACCGCAACCTCCGCCTCCCGGGTTCAAGCGATCCTCCTGCCTCAGCCTCCCTAGTAACTGGGATTACAGGCACCTGCCACCACATCCAGCTAATTTTGTATTTTTAGTAGAGACGGGGCTTCACCATGTTGGCCAGGCTGGTCTCGAACTCCTGACCTCAGGTGATCCAGCCGCCTCGGCCTCCCAAAGTGCTGGGATGACAGGCGTGAGCCACTGCACCTAGCACTTTTTTTTTTTTTTTAATTCTTTTCTTTTCTTTTTTTGAGACAGAGTTTTGTTCTTGTCACCCAGGCTGCAGTGCAATGGTGCGATCTGAGCTCACTGCAACCTCCATCTCCCGGGTTCAAGCGATTCTCCTGCCTCAGCCTCCCGAGTACTTGGCATTACAGGCACCCGCCACCACAACCAGCTAATGTTTGTATTTTTAGTAGAGACGGGGTTTCACCATGTTGACCAGGCTGGTCTCGAACTCCTGACCTCAGGTGATCCACCTGCCTCGGCCTCCCAAAGGGCTGGGATGACAGGCGTGAGCCACCACGCCCGGCCTCAATAGAAACTTAAAAACAAACTTTACCATAAATCGTTTAAAGGGAGAGAAAGACAATACATGTGCATATCGATTAAGAGACTCACTATTTTAAGGAGGCTGATGGAGTCTTCAAATTCATTTTCAGGTCTCATGTAATTCAAATCAACATTTCAATAGGTTTTTCTGTGGAACTGGAGGAACTGTTTGTAAAACGTAAATGGGAATAACACTAGAAAGAGAAGGGAATGAGGAGGGGAGGAGGGAGAGGAAGAGGAGGGGGGACAGAGAAAGAAAGAGGAGAAGGACGAAGAGGAGGAGGGGGAGAAGGAGGAAGGAGAGATAGAGGAAGAGGAGGGGAGAAGCAGGAGGAGGGAGATGAGGAGGAGGAAGAGGCAGAGGCGGGGAAGATAAAAAAGGAGGACAAAGAGGAGGAGGAGAAGGAGGAGGAGAAGGAGGAGGAAGGGGAGGAGGATGAGAATGGGGAAGACGAAAGGGAGGGAGAGAAAGAAGGAGGGGAAGAGAGGGAGAAGAGAGAGAAAGAGCAGGGGAGGAGAGGAAGAGGAGGGAGGAGGAGGAAGGGAGGAGGGAGGAACAGGTGAAGGGGAGGAAGGGAGGAGGCGGGAAGGGAAGAGAAGGAGGAGAAGGGAGAAAGAGAAGTGGGGAGGGGAAGGGAGGAGGCGGAGTGAGGACGAGAGAGGAGGAGAAGGGAGGAAGGGAAGGGAAGAGGAGGAGAAAAAGAGAAGGAGGAGGAGAAGATGGAGGGAGGAGGAGGGGCATCAGGAGAAGGGATGGGAGGAGAGGAAGGTAGGAGGAGGGGGAGAGGAAGGGAAGAGGGGAGTGAGGACGAGGGAGGAGGAGGAGGAAGGGAGGAGGAGGAGGAGGAGAAATGGGGGAGGGGAAGGGGAGGAAGAGGAAGAGGAGGTGAGGACGAGAAAGGAGGAGGAGGGAAGGGAGGAGGGACAGAAAAGGAGGCGAAGAAGAGAAGGAGGAGGAGGAGGAGGAGGAGGAGGAGGAGGACGAGGAGAAGAGAAGTGGAGGAGAAGCAGGGAAGGGATGGGGATGGGGATGAGGGAGGAGGAGAGGAGGAGGACGAGGGAAGGGAGAAGGAAAGGGAGGAGAAGAGGGGAGGAGAAGGAGAAGGGGAAGGAAGAGAACTGGGGAGGGGAAGGGGAGGAGGAGGTAAGAGGAGGAGTGAGGATGAGGGAGGAGGAGGGGAAGGGGGAGCAAGGAGGACTGGAAAGAGGGGGAGGAGGGGGAGAAGCAGGAGGAGGGAGAGGAAGATAAGAAGGAGAAAGAGGAATGGGAGGAGGAGGGGGAACAGCAGGAGGGAGGAAGAGAAACAAGAAATAGGGTCTGTCCGAGAGTCCGCTGTCAGGATCTCAACATGGATTAGAAAGTTGTACAATGAAGCCGGTGCAGCCACAGGGCGAGGGACTCTGAGTGAGCCCAACAGCGCACAGCAATTCCAGGACGGACACAGGTGCTCAGGGACATCACTTGTGCTGAAGTTTTGTGATGAACCAAAGGACTCACAAAACCTTTTATCACTGGAAGGAGCAAGGGTCATAGACTGTGGCCAACGTCTGAAAACGCTTCCCTACCCTCCACCACGCCCAAAACAGCTACAGGTAGGCCTCAGCCAGGAATGCTCAATTCTGAAGCTTGCAGGAATCAACCTAGAAGAATTTGTTCATGGCCTGCACAAAGGCAAAATTTTTCTTTTTACTAGAAGTAACAAAACGTCCTCCCTACAAGAAAACGAGGAATAAACCCCGAGCTGGTCAGTGCACAGGACACGTGAGGGCTCCAGATCCCCAGGAAGTAACGCACAGACTCAACTCACGCCATGAATTTCCCCTGACATCATTCCTGCTGTGGAAATGGTCTTTCAAATGCATTTCTTATTTCCTGGAAATTGTCAAGTGCATTTCTGGCTTCCGTGGAAATGGTCTGTCAAATGCATTTCTGGCTTCCTGGAAATTGTCAAATGCATTTCTGGCTTCCTGGAAATTGTCAAATGCGTTTCTGGCTTCCGTGGAATGGTCTTTCAAATGCATTTCTTGCTTCCATGGAAATTGTCTTTCAAATGCATTTCTTGCTTCTTGGAAACTGTCTTTCAAATGTATTTCTTGCTTCCGTGGAAACTGTCTTTCAAATGCATTTCTTGCTTCGTGGAAATTGTCAAATGCATTTCTTGCTTCCGTGGAAGTTGTCTGTCAAATGCATTTCTTGCTTCCGTGGAAATTGTCTTTCAAATGCATTTCTTGCTTTGTGGAAATTGTCAAATGCATTTCTTGCTTCCGTGGAAACTGTCAATCAAATACATTTCTAGCTTTCCTGGAAATTGTCTGTCAAATGCATTTCTTGCTTCCGTGGAAATGGTCTTTCAAATGCATTTCTTGCTTCCTGGAAATTGTCAAATGCATTTCTTCCTTCCGTGGAAACTGTCAAATGCATTTCTTGCTTCCGTGGAAACTGTCTTTCAAATGCATTTCTGGCTTCCGTGGAAACTGTCAATCAAATACATTTCTTGCTTTCCTGGAAATTGTCTGTCAAATGCATTTCTTGCTTCCGTGGAAACTGTCTGTCAAATGCATTTCTTGCTTCTTGGAAATTGTCTTTCAAATGCATTTCTTGCTTCCGTGGAAATTGTCTTTCAAATACATTTCTTGCTTTCCTGGAAATTGTCTTTCAAATGCATTTCTTGCTTCTGTGGAAACTGTCTTTCAAATGCATTTCTTGCTTCGTGGAAATTGTCAAATGCATTTCTAGCTTTCCTGGAAGTTGTCTGTCAAATGCATTTCTTGCTTCCGTGGAAATGGTCTTTCAAATGCATTTCTTCCTTCCGTGGAAACTGTCTTTCAAATGCATTTCTTGCTTTGTGGAAATTGTCAAATGCATTTCTTGCTTCCGTGGAAACTGTCAATCAAATACACTTCTTGCTTTGCTGGAAATTGTCTGACAAATGCATTTCTTGCTTCCGTGGAAATGGTCTTTCAAATGCATTTCTTGCTTCCTGGAAATTGTCTTTCAAATGCATTTCTTGCTTCGTGGAAACTATCTGTCAAATGCATTTCTTGCTTCCGTGGAAACTGTCTTTCAAATGCATTTCTAGCTTTCCTGGAAGTTGTCTGTCAAATGCATTTCTTGCTTCCGTGGAAATGGTCTTTCAAATGCATTTCTTCCTTCCGTGGAAACTGTCTTTCAAATGCATTTCTTGCTTTGTGGAAATTGTCAAATGCATTTCTTGCTTCCGTGGAAACTGTCAATCAAATACACTTCTTGCTTTGCTGGAAATTGTCTGACAAATGCATTTCTTGCTTCCGTGGAAATGGTCTTTCAAATGCATTTCTTGCTTCCTGGAAATTGTCTTTCAAATGCATTTCTTGCTTCCGTGGAAACTATCTGTCAAATGCATTTCTTGCTTCCGTGGAAACTGTCAATCAAATACATTTCTAGCTTTCCTGGAAATTGTCTGTCAAATGCATTTCTTGCTTCCGTGGAAATGGTCTTTCAAATGCATTTCTTGCTTCCTTGGAAATTGTCAAATGCATTTCTTCCTTCCGTGGAAACTGTCTGTCAAATGCATTTCTTGCTTCCGTGGAAACTGTCTGTCAAATGCATTTCTTGCTTCCGTGGAAACTGTCAATCAAATACATTTCTTGCTTTCCTGGAAACTGTCTGTCAAATGCATTTCTTGCTTCCGTGGAAACTGTCAATCAAATACATTTCTAGCTTTCCTGGAAATTGTCTGTCAAATGCATTTCTTGCTTCCGTGGAAATGGTCTTTCAAATGCATTTCTTGCTTCCGTGGAAATTGTCTTTCAAATGCATTTCTTGCTTTCCTGGTGAATTGCAGCATAATTCCCCCCAACGCTGGCTCGATTTATCACGACCCTTTCACGTGGACCCCTTACAGTTGTAAGCCTTCAAAAAGGCCAAGAATTTCTTTTTTGGGGAGCTCGGCTCTTAAGACGCGAGTCTGCCGACGCTCCCGGCCGAATAAAAAACCTCTTCCTTCTTTCATCCGGTGTCTGAGGAGTTTTGTCTGCGGCTCGTCCTGCTACAGAATCGAAGAAGCTCTCAGAGGCGAATCTAAGCATGACCAGCACGGTTCCAACATCCCTGCAAAGGCTTCAGAACACACATTCCCCAAAACCAGGCCACTTTGTCCTAAGGATTCCTGAAAGGAAAACCAGTGAGAAGAAGGGGAGATAAGAAAACCTCTTCTTGATTCAGCCACTTCCTCCTCACACCTTGTCTTACCAGGAACCAGGGACTCCTGTGCCTGGTTTTGTGACAGGAAAGGGTTCCCGGTCCAGACCTCAAGAGAGGTTCCTGGGTCTGGTGCAAGGAAGAATTCAGGTCCAGTTCACACAGTGCAAAGCAAAAGCAAGTTTATTAACAGGGTACAGGCCGGGACGCGGGGGCTCACGCCTGTCATCCCAGCACTTTGGGAGTCTGAGGTGGTTGCATCACCTCAACTTGGGAGTTCGAGACCAGCCTGACCAACATGGAGAAACCTCATCTCTATTAAAAATACAAAATTAGCCGGGCGTTGTGGCACACACTGGTAATCCCAGCTACTGGGGAGGTTGAGGCAGGAGAATGGCTTGAACTGGGGAGGCAGAGGTTGCAGTGAGCCGAGATGGCACCACTGCACTCAAGCGAAGATGACAGAGCAAGACACCATCTCAAAATAAATAATAATAATAATTGGGTGGGTGCAGCGGCTCACGCCTGTAATCCCAGCACTCTGGGAGGCCGAAGTGGGCAGATCACCTGAGGTCAGGAGTTCGACACCAGCCTGGACAACACGGCGAAACCCCGTCTCTACTAAAAGGACAAAAATTAGCCGAGCAGAGTGGCAGGGTGTAATGCCAGCTACTCGGGAGGCTGAGGCAGGAGAATCGCTCGAACCCGGGAGGTGGAGGTTGCAGGGAGCCGAGATCGTGTCCCTCAACTCCAGCCTGGGTGACAAAGCGAGACTTCATCTCGAAAACAAAATAATCATATCATAGAAAAATAGCCGAGGGCCACCGAGGTAGGTCATCCGTCAACACCCTCCCCGTTTTACGTTTGAGGAGATCCAGAGACGTCTGTGACCGCCACAGAATTCCTAAGATGTGGGTGAGCATGAAATGACACGTAGTAATACTTTGGCTGTAGGAAAAACTCAATTTTCCTTCCCATATTTATGACCCTTTCCCTCCAAGGGCTTTCGGATACAGACGCATTCACGTGAATGATGCAGAAAGTAAAAGGTTCTTAACATCCGCTGTGTGACTGAGGTTTGTTTTTTTGGGTTTTTTTTGTTGTTTTTTTTTTATGAAGCTGGTGTTTCCAGCATCACAGGTGGCGACCTCCCAGCTGTAAAAGCCAGACACGGAGCCAGGGCAACAAGGAGGAGCAACCTTCCTTCTGTAAAGCGTGCGGGGCCCAGAAATAAGGCTTTGGCCAAGAACGAAATAGAAAAAAAGAGCTTGTTTGCTTGTAAAATTTCACCTTTCCTTGCGAGAGCCATGATTTTTTTGTGTGTGTTTTAATAACGTGAATACGTGAGTACGTGTGTCTAAGTGGACTTTGCCTCTAAGAACTTGGTAAAAAGCGATTTTTTTTTTTCAATTGAAGAAAATGTGGAAAAGTCATGACAGGTGTGTGGAGGAAAAGTTAAATAGTAAATTTGAATTCAATTGAAGATGGACACAGACAATGGTCACCGAGTCCCGAAACAGGTTGTCTGAGCCCCTTGAGGTCTTCATTTAGCACAGTTTCGCAGAAATCTCTATTTCGATCTATTCTTTTTCTTTTTTTTTTTTTTTTTTTTTGAGATGGAGCCTCACTCTGTCGCCCAGGCTGGAGTGCAGTGGCACAATCTTAGCTTATTACAGCCTCCGCCTCTCGGGTTCACGCCATTCTCCTGCCTCAGCCTCCCAAGTAGCTGGGACGACAGGCGCCCACCACCACGCCCGGCTAATTTTTGTATTTTTAGTAGAGACAGGGTTTCACCGTGTTGACCACGCTGGTATCCAACTCCTGACCTCAGGTGATCCGCCCACCTCAGCCTCCCAAAGTGCTGGGATGACAGGCGTGAGCCACCGTGTCCAGCCTCCTTACTGCTTTTCATAGAGCTTGTATTAATTTACATTCCCCACCAGGAGTATATAAAGCATTCCGTTTTCACCACACCCACGCCAATATCTTTTTTTTTTTTTTTTTTTTTACTTTTAATAATAGTCATTCTGGCTGGGGCAAGGTGGTGTTTCAGTGTGATTTTAAAATCTGCATTTCCCTGATGATTACTCAGGTTGAGTATAAAACGTTGCATTTGATATGATGCGAATTTCATCTCCATTTAAACGACAAAGAAAACAGAGGCCAGGCGCGGTGGCGGGCGCCTGTAATCCCAGTCTCTTGTAAGGCTGAGGTAGGTGGATCACCTGAAGTCAGGAGTTCGAGACCAGCCTGGCTAACATGGTGAAACCCCGTCTCTACTAAAAATACAAAAACTAGCTGGGCATGGTGGTGGGCACCTGTAATCCCAGCCACTCAGGAGGCTGAGGCAGGAGAACAGCGTGAACCTGGGAGGCGGAGCTTGCAGTGAGCCGAGATCGCGCCACTGCACTCCAGCCTGGGTGACAGAGCAAGACTCCATCTCAAAAATAAAAAAAGAAATGAAAATACTTTTTTTTGTGTGCAAAAACTTTAGATAGTACTGAGTGTATTACAAAAATTAGCTAGTACACCCAGCTAATTTTTTATTATTTTTTAATTATTATTTTATTTTTATTGTTATTTATTATTTTATTATTTTATTTTTATTATTATTTTATTAGTAGTAGTAGTATTAGTATTCTTATATATTATTATATAAGAGATGGGGTCTTGTCCTGTTGTCCAGGCTGGTCTTCAACTCCTGGGCTCAAGGGATCCACCCAGCCCAGCCTCCCCAAAGTGCCGGGATTACAGGCGTGAGCCACTGCACCTGGCTTCTGGATTCTTTCTTGTCTGCCTTTTTAAGTCACGCTCTGGGCCGGGAACACCCGGGTTTTCAACTGGGGCTTTCAGCGATGGGCCCGTCATGTCTGCTACTGATCACAAGTAACGATTATTTCAGGAGAAAGGCACAGGGGCCCCCGGCTGATACAGAAAGTTCCCCCAAGGAGAGATAACATCTGTGACTCATGACTGATTCTCTAGAACATGCTCTGCGGGGTTTTTTTCTGTGTGGGGATGGGAGGACGGAGTTTCGCTCTTGTTGCCCAGGCTGGAGTGCGATGGTACGGCCTCGGCTCACTGCACCCTCTGCCTCCCGGGTTCAAGCGATTCTTCTGCCTCAGCCTCCCAAGTAGCTGGGATGACAGGTGCCCCCCACCATGCCCGGCTAATTTTTGTGTTTTTAGTAGAGACGGGGTTTCACCATGTTGGCCAGGTTGGTCTTGAACTCCTGACCTCAAGTGATCCACCCACCTCAGTCTCCTAAAGTGCTGGGATGACAGGCGTGAGCCACCGCGCCTGGTGGGAAAAAGATTTTAATTCTGTGTTCCCTACAACAATCTCACACACACACACACACACACACACACACACATACACAGACACACACAATTATTCCAAGCGCGGCTGCTGAAAGCTTTCTTACTGCACCTGCAGGAAATTTTACTTAAACCCAGTCCCACCCAAAGAAGCAAAATCTCAATAACTCAGAGATAGGATGTCATCCTTCAAGCCAAGGGGCCCACGGGGAACCTGCTACAGGAGCATTCTCCACTATCTGCAGGGACATCAGAAACCGAGCACACCTCAGGACACCTCTCACACCGTTCCAGTAACGAGAAAAGCAAACACACAGCCGAGGGAGGGGGCCTTCGGGTAACTGCACAGAGAGTTTCAAAATTCAAATGTACTTTGGACACAGAGTAATGTTGTGAGAAATAGGAAAGTTCTCCTTCAAAGATTATAAAAAGTCACAATTTTTCACTCTAAGATTGCTACCCCCATTAGTGTGTGTGTGTGTGTGTATGTGTATTGCTATCCATGATTAGTGTGTGTATATATATTCTATAAGATTGCTATCCACTATTAATGTGTATATATATACTCTGTAAGATTGCTAGCCACTATTGATGTGTGTGTGTGTGTATATATATATACACTATAAGATTGCTATCCACTATTAGTGTGTGTGTGTATATATATACATGCCATAAGATTGCTATCCATATTAGTGTGTGTATATATATACACACAATAAGATTGCTATGCACTGTGTGTATATATATACACACTATAAGATTGCTATCTACTATTAGTGTATAATATAGATACACTATAAGATTGCTATCCACTATTAGTGTGTGTGTATATATATATACATGCCATAAGATTGCTATCCATATTAGTGTGTGTATATATATACACACAATAAGATTGCTATCTACTATTAGTGTATAATATAGATACACTATAAGATTGCTATCTACTATTAGTGTGTGTGTATATATATACATGCCATAAGATTGCTATCTATATTAGTGTGTGTATATATATACACACAATAAGATTGCTGTGCACTGTGTGTATATATATACACACTATAAGATTGCTATCTACTATTAGTGTATAATATAGATACACTATAAGATTGCTATCCACTATTAGTGTGTGTGTATATATATATATACATGCCATAAGATTGCTATCCATATTAGTGTGTGTATATATATACACACAATAAGATACTATGCACTGTGTATATATATACACTATAAGATTGCTATCTACTATTAGTGTATAATATAGATACACTATAAGATTGCTATCCACTATTAGTGTGTGTGTATATATATATATACATGCCATAAGATTGCTATCCATATTAGTGTGTGTATATATATACACACAATAAGATTGCTATGCACTGTGTGTATATATATACACACTATAAGATTGCTATCTCCTATTAGTGTATAATATAGATACACTATAAGATTGCTATCCACTATTAGTGTGTGTGTATATATATATACATGCCATAAGATTGCTATCCATATTAGTGTGTGTATATATATACACACAATAAGATTGCTATGCACCGTGTGTGTGTATATATATACACACTATAAGATTGCTATCTCCTATTAGTGTATAATATAGATACACTATAAGATTGCTATCCACTATTAGAGTGTGTGTGTGTATATATATACATGCCATAAGATTGCTATCCATATTAGTGTGTGTATATATATACACACAATAAGATTACTATGCACTGTGTGTGTGTATATATATACACACTATAAGATTGCTATCTCCTATTAGTGTATAATATAGATACACTATAAGATTGCTATCCACTATTAGTGTGTGTGTATATATATATACATGCCATAAGATTGCTATCCATATTAGTGTGTGTATATATATACACACAATAAGATTGCTATGCACTGTGTGTGTGTATATATATACACACTATAAGATTGCTATCTCCTATTAGTGTATAATATAGATACACTATAAGATTGCTATCCACTATTAGTGTGTGTGTATATATATATACATGCCATAAGATTGCTATCCATATTAGTGTGTATATATATATACACACAATAAGATTGCTATGCACTGTGTGTGTGTATATATATACACTATAAGATGCTATCTACTATTAGTGTATAATATAGATACACTATAAGATTGCTATCCACTATTAGTGTGTGTATATATATATATACATGCCATAAGATTGCTATCCATATTAGTGTGTGTATATATACACACAATAAGATACTATGCACTGTGTGTATATATATACACACTATAAGATTGCTATCTACTATTAGTGTATAATATAGATACACTATAAGATTGCTATCTACTATTAGTGTGTATATATACACACTATAAGATTTCTATGTACTATTAGTGTGTGTATATATATACACTGTAAGATTTCTATCCACTATTAGTGTGTGTGTGTATATATATATACTCTGTAAGATTGCTGTCCACTATTAGTGTGTGTATATATATATATATATACACACACACAAACTGTAAGATTGCTATCCATTATTAATGTGTGTGTGTATATATATATCACTACAAGATTACTATCCACTATTAGTGTATAATATATGTATGTACACTATAAGATTGCTATCCACTATTAGCATATATATACACACACTATAAGATTGCTATCCGTTATTAGTATATATATACACACACTATAACATTGGTATCCATTATTAGTGTGTGTATATATATACACACACTATAAGATTGTTATCCACTATTAGTGTGTATATATATATACACTATAAGATTGCTATCCACTATTAGTGTACATATATATACACTATAAGATTGCTATCCACTATTAGTGTGTGTGTGTGTATATATCCACTACAAGATTGCTATCCACTATTAGTGTGTAATATATATATACACACACTATAAGATTGCTATTCACTGTTACTGTATATATATACACACTATAAGATTGCTATCCACTATTAGTGTGTGTGTATATATATATACACACTATAAGATTGCTATCCACTATTAGTGTGTGTGTATATATATACACACACTATAAGATTGCTATCCACTATTAGTGTGTGTGTATATATATACACACTATAAGATGGCTATCCACTATTAGTATATATATATACACACACACTATAAGATTGCTATCCACTATTAGTGTGTGTATATATACACACACTATAAGATTGCTATCTACTATTAGTGTGTGTATATATATACATGCCATAAGATTGCTATCCACTATTAGTGTGTGTGTGTGTATATATATATATATATATATATACACTATAAGATTGCTATCTACTATTAGTGTGTATATATATATACACACTATAAGATTGCTATCCACTATTAATGTGTGTGTATATATACACTGTAAGATTTCTATCCACTATTAGTGTGTGTGTATATATATATACTCTGTAAGATTGCTGTCCACTATTAGTGTGTGTATATATATATATATACACACACACTATAAGATTGCTATCCATTATTAATGTGTGTGTATATATATATCACTACAAGATTACTATCCACTATTAGTGTATAATATATGTATGTACACTATAAGATTGCTATCCACTATTAGCATATATATACACACACTATAAGATTGCTATCCGTTATTAGTATATATATACACACACTATAACATTGGTATCCATTATTAGTGTGTGTATATATATACACACACTATAAGATTGTTATCCACTATTAGTGTGTATATATATATACACTATAAGATTGCTATCCACTATTAGTGTACATATATATACACTATAAGATTGCTATCCACTATTAATGTGTGTGTGTATATATATATCCACTATAAGATTGCTATCCACTATTAGTGTGTAATATATATATACACACACTATAAGATTGCTATTCACTGTTACTGTATATATATACACACTATAAGATTGCTATGCACTATTGTGTGTGTGTGTATATATATACACACACTATAAGATTGTTATGCACTATTAGTGTATATATATATACACACACTATAAGATTGCTATCCACTATTAGTGTGTGTATATATACACACTATAAGATGGCTATCCACTATTAGTATATATATATACACACACACTATAAGATTGCTATCCACTATTAGTGTGTGTGTGTATATATATACACACTATAAGATTGCTATCCACTATTAGTGTGTGTATATAGATCTATACATATATACACTAGGATTGCTATCCACTATTAGTGTGTGTGTATATATATATACACATATATATACTATAAGATAGGTATCCACTATTAGTGTGTGTGTGTGTGTATACATATATATAATCCAAATCAGCTGTCCTAGCGTACTCCAGCACTGCCATTTCTTATTTGCAGATGCTTCCTTAACAATCCTAGCCAACTTCTTTTTCTTTCTTTGTTCTGTTCCCCTTACCCCATTAAAAAAGTTTCAAACCTGAGGCAGGAGAAAGGCGTGAACCCGGGAGGCGGAGCTTGCAGTGAGCTGAGATCGCGCCACTGCACTCCAGCCTGGGCCACAGAGCGAGACTCCGTCTCAAAAAAATAAAATAAAATAAAATAAAATAAAATAATAAAATAAAATAAAATAAAATAAAATAAAATAAAAAAGTCTTAAACTAATAGCCAATTGGGTAAGGTGTAAAATGTGACGTTGTATTCTAGCCGATGGAAAGTGGACACAGCAGTAGGATAGATGCCTTAGGTTATAAATAACTGTCTCCTTTGTTCGGTGTGCTCTCGTGGCTGGACAGCTGTTGAATAGCCCAGAAAGGAAAGCTCATCTTGCTGAGAGATCATTTGCTCCTGCGTTCTTTTTTGTGTGTGACACCAAAAACTTCATTTCCAACAATGTGTAAACCCGGAAAATCTGAGACAGGTGGGGACATAGCTTTTTTGTTGTTATTTTGGGGTTTTTTTGTCTGTTTGTTTTGTTTTTTCCTTGTCATGGAGGGAGGGGTGCTTCGGAGTCTCGCTCCGTCGCCCGGGCTGCAGTGCAGTGGCACGATCTCGGCTCACCGCCACCTCTGCCTCCCGGATCCCGGTTCAAGCGATTCTCATGCCTCAGCCTCCCGAGTAACTGGGATGACAGGCATGGGCCACCACGCCTGGCTAATTTTTGCATTTTTAGTAGAGGCCGGGTTTCACCATGTTGCCCAGGCTGGTCTCGAACTCCTGACCTCAAGTGATCCACCCGCCTCGGCCTCCCAAAGTGCTGGGATAAGAGGCGTGAGCCCCCGTGTCTGGCCACAACTTGGTTTTGTACATTTTAGGGAGGCAGAATTGCAGTGAGCTGAGATCGCGCTACTGCACTCCAGCCGGGGCGACAGAGTGAGACTCGGTCTTAAAAATAAATAAAGAAGTACAGGACGGGCGCAGCAGCTCGTATGTATATGTATGTGTATACACACACACAGACACACACACTCTGTAACATTGCTATGCACTATTTGTGTATATATACACACACACACTCTGTAATATTGCTATGCACTATTTGTGTATATATACACAGACACACTCTGTAACATTGCTATGCACCATTAGTGTGTGTATATACACACACACACACTCTGTAACATTGCTATGCACTATTTGTGTATATACACACACACACTGTAACATTGCTATGCGCCATTAGTGTGTGTATATATACACACACACACTCTGTAACATTGCTATGCACTATTTGTATATATACACACACACACTCTGTAACATTGCTATGCACTATTTGTGTATATACACACACACACTCTGTAACATTGCTATGCACTATTAGTGTATATATACACACACACACTCTGTAACATTGCTATGCACTATTTGTGTATATACACACACACACACTCTGTAACATTGCTATGCACTATTTGTGTATATACACACACACACTCTGTAACATTGCTATGCACTATTTGTGTATATATACACACACACTCTGTAACATTGTTATGCACTATTTGTGTATATACACACACACACACTGTAACATTGTTATGCACTATTAGTGTATATATATACACACACACTCTGTAACATTGCTATGCACTATTAGTGTATATATACACACACACTCTGTAACATTGCTATGCACTATTTGTGTATATACACACACACACTCTGTAACATTGTTATGCACTATTGTGTGTATATACACACACACTGTAACATTGTTATGCACACACACACACACACACTCTGTAACATTGCTATGCACTATTTGTGTATATACACACACACTCTGTAACATTGTTATGCACTATTAGTGTATATATACACACACACACTGTAACATTGTTATGCACTATTTGTGTATATACACACACACACTCTGTAACATTGCTATGCACTATTAGTGTATATATACACACACACTCTGTAACATTGCTATGCACTATTTGTGTATATACACACACACTGTAACATTGCTATGCACTATTAGTGTATATACACACACACACTCTGTAACATTGTTATGCACTATTAGTGTGTATATATACACACACACACTCTGTAACATTGTTATGCACTATTTGTGTATATACACACACACACACTCTGTAACATTGTTATGCACTATTAGTGTGTATATACACACACACTGTAACATTGTTATGCACTATTTGTGTATATACACACACACACTCTGTAACATTGTTATGCACTATTAGTGTATATATACACACACACACTCTGTAACATTGCTATGCACTATTAGTGTGTGTATACACACACACACTCTGTAACATTGCTATGCACTATTTGTGTATATACACACACACACACTCTGTAACATTGTTATGCACTATTAGTGTGTGTATATACACACACACTGTAACATTGCTATGCACTATTGTGTATATACACACACACACTCTGTAACATTGCTATGCACTATTTGTGTATATATACACACACACACTCTGTAACATTGCTATGCACTATTTGTGTATATACACACACACACTCTGTAACATTGCTATGCACTATTAGTGTGTGTATATATACACACACACTCTGTAACATTGCTATGCACTATTTGTGTATATACACACACACACACTCTGTAACATTGCTATGCACTATTAGTGTGTGTATATATACACACACACACTGTAACATTGCTATGCACTATTTGTGTATATACACACACACACACACTCTGTAACATTGCTATGCACTATTTGTGTATATATACACACACACACTCTGTAACATTGCTATGCACTATTAGTGTGTGTATATATACACACACACACTCTGTAACATTGCTATGCACTATTTGTGTATATACACACACACACTCTGTAACATTGCTATGCACTATTAGTGTGTATATACACACACACACACACTCTGTAACATTATACACACACACACTCTGTAACATTGCTATGCACTATTTGTGTATATACACACACACACTGTAACATTGCTATGCGCCATTAGTGTGTGTATATATACACACACACACTCTGTAACATTGCTATGCACTATTAGTGTATATATACACACACACACTCTGTAACATTGCTATGCACTATTTGTGTATATACACACACACACACTCTGTAACATTGCTATGCACTATTAGTGTGTGTATATATACACACACACACTGTAACATTGCTATGCACTATTTGTGTATATACACACACACACACACTCTGTAACATTGCTATGCACTATTTGTGTATATATACACACACACACTCTGTAACATTGCTATGCACTATTAGTGTATATATACACACACACACTCTGTAACATTGCTATGCACTATTTGTGTATATACACACACACACTGTAACATTGCTATGCGCCATTAGTGTGTGTATATATACACACACACACTCTGTAACATTGCTATGCACTATTAGTGTGTGTATATACACACACACACTCTGTAACATTGCTATGCACTATTTGTGTATATACACACACACACACTCTGTAACATTGCTATGCACTATTAGTGTGTGTATATATACACACACACACTGTAACATTGCTATGCACTATTTGTGTATATACACACACACACACACTCTGTAACATTGCTATGCACTATTAGTGTGTGTATATATACACACACACACTCTGTAACATTGCTATGCACTATTTGTGTATATACACACACACACACTCTGTAACATTGCTATGCACTATTAGTGTATATATACACACACACACTCTGTAACATTGTTATGCACTATTAGTGTATATATACACACACTCTGTAACATTGCTATGCACTATTAGTGTGTATATACACACACACTCTGTAACATTGCTATGCACTATTAGTGTATATACACACACACACACTCTGTAACATTGTTATGCACTATTAGTGTGTATATATACACACACACTTGTAACATTGCTATGCACTATTTGTGTATATACACACACACACACTCTGTAACATTGTTATGCACTATTAGTGTGTATATACACACACACACTGTAACATTGTTATGCACTATTTGTGTATATACACACACACACACTCTGTAACATTGCTATGCACTATTTGTGTATATATACACACACACACTCTGTAACATTGCTATGCACTATTAGTGTGTGTATATACACACACACACTCTGTAACATTGCTATGCACTATTAGTGTGTGTATATATACACACACACTCTGTAACATTGCTATGCACTATTAGTGTGTATATATACACACACACACTCTGTAACATTGCTATGCACTATTTGTGTATATACACACACACACTCTGTAACATTGCTATGCACTATTAGTGTGTGTATATATACACACACACACTCTGTAACATTGCTATGCACTATTAGTATATATACACACACACACTCTGTAACATTGCTATGCACTATTAGTGTATATACACACACACACTCTGTAACATTGCTATGCACTATTAGTGTATATACACACACACACTCTGTAACATTGCTATGCACTATTTGTGTATATATACACACACACACTCTGTAACATTGCTATGCACTATTAGTGTGTGTATATATACACACACACACTATAAGATTGCTATCAACTATTAGTGTCTATATATACATATATGTATACCATAAGATTGCTGGCCAGGCGCGGTGGCTCACGCCTGTCATCCCAGCACTTTGGGAGGCCGAGGCGGGCGGATGACGAGGTCAGGAGATCGAGACCATCCTGGCTAACATGGTGAAACCCCGTCTCTACTAAAAATACAAAAAATTAGCCGGGCCTGGTGGCAGGTGCCTGTGGTCCCAGCTCTCGGGAGGCTGAGGCAGGAGAATGGCGGGAACTCGGGAGGCGGAGCTTGCAGTGAGCCGAGATCTGGCCACTGCACTCCAGCCTGAGGGACAGAGGGAGACTCCGTCTCAAAAAAAGAAAGAAAGAAAGAAAGAAACAAATGAAACGCTTTATTCTTTGTGGGGAAAAAAAAAAATAAGAAAATCCTGTGAAAGCCAGATCAGGTGGCTCACGCCTGTCATCCCAGCCCTTTGGGAGGCCGAGGCAGGTGGATCACCTGAGGTCAGGAATTCGAGACCAGCCTGGTCAACGTGGTGAAACCCCGTCTCTGCTAAAAATGCAGAAATTAGCCAGGTGCAGTGGTGCATGACTGAAGTCTCAGCTACTCAGGAGGCTAAAGCAGGAGGATTGCTCGAACCCAGGAGGTGGACGTTGCAGTGAGCCAAGACTCTGCCACTGCACTCCAGCCTGGGCAACAGAGTGAGACTCCGTCTCAAAAAAAAAAAAAAAAAAAAAAATTCCTCTGAGATCTGGTCATGGTGGCTCATGCCTGCAATCCCAGCACTTTGGGAGGCTGAGGCAGGTGGATCACCTGAGGTCAGGAGTTTGAGACCAGCCTGGCCAACATGGTGAAACCCTATAGCAAGTAAAAAAAAAAAAAAAAAAATTAGCTAGGCATGGTGGCAGGCACCTGTGATCCCACCTACTCAGGAGGCTGAAGCAGAAGAATTACTTGAAGGGAGGTGGTGGCTCACGCCTGTCATCCCAGCACTCTGGGAGTTCAAGGCGGGTGGATCACCTGAGGTCAGGAGTTCGAGACCAGCCTGGCCAACGTGGTGAAACCCCGTCTCTACTAAAAATACAAAAACTAGCCGAGCCTGGTGGTGCGCACCTGTAATCCCAGGTACCCAGGAGGCTGAGGCGGGAGAATCACTTGAACTCGGGGGGCAGAGGTTGCAGCGAGCCGAGATCGTGCCACTGCACTCCAGCCTGGGCGACAGAGTGAGACTCCGTCTCCAAACAAACAAACAAAAACTCCTCAGAGAATGCAGTCCTACGGAAATGGAACACGGATGGAACTGGGGGCTCACAAAGTGGGGAAGATGGTCTTAGAGCATTTTGGACGTCCTGCCTTGGGGTTTACGTCGCAACGTTCAGGCAGAAAAGGGAACTGCGAGACCGTCTCCTCCAGTAATTGGCTCCCATCCGCCATCGAGCCTTTGAACAGAGAGACCCACGTGGGGGAAACGGAGCGTAAGAGCATCTTCGTTAGGCGGTGAGGTTGGGTCTTCAGAGGTTCCTGGCCGTACCATCACTGGAGAGGACCATCCCCATCCATGGTGGTGTGGAGTCCCCGGGACACTCCCCTCGGTCTTTAAACGTCAACGTGGATCCTGACGTTGACTTTTGACAGTTGTCTGTCCATCATAACGCCACATACGAGCCGTCATTCATCACAAAGGTAAAGCCCCCAAGAGTGACCACATCACCACCTTGCAGGGGTGGCTGGTGGGGAAGCGGGAGGGATCCCCCAGAGGCCTGTTTGTCCTCGGTCCGTGGGTCCAGCGTCCTGGGTGACTCGGCTTCCGTCTTGGCCAACTGGACCACCAGGGACTCCTCAGGGCCACCTTCTGGCTCTGCACCTGCCATCTTGTGGAGGTGGGCCACGTTCTGGGTGTCTGTGATCCACTCCTACCACGAGGAAACATGCGAGCTCAAACACAACGGACACACCACAGACAGTGTCCACATGGTACCCACCACAGACGTCCCCGGAACCGGGCAGCCTCCCACGGAAACCAAAGCTCTTGTCTGGGGCATGCGGGGGCTCTGAAACGGACACCCTTCTAAACCAAAAATAAAATTCTTTTTTTTTTTTTTTTTTTTTGAGACAGAATTTCACTCTTGTTGCCCAGGCTGGAGTACAATGGCGTGATCTCGGCTCACCGCCACCTCCGCCTCCCCGGTTCTAATGGATTCTCCTGCCTCAGCCTTCTGAGTAACTGGGATTGCGGGTGTTCACCACCGCACGCGGCTAATTTTGTATTTTTAGTAGAGACGGGGTTTCTCCGTGTTGGCCAGGCTGGTCTCAAACTCCCAACCTCAGGTGATCCACCTGCCTCGGCCTCCCAAAGTGCTGGGATCAAAGGCGTGAGCCACCGTGCCTGGCCCCCAAAAATAAAATTCTAAGCCCTCCAACAGGCTGACGGACTCTCCACTCGGTCAAGGTGATTCCAAAGTTATCTTAAAACCTAGTTGGAGACATCACGGGAAGTCAGAGTTGGACATGCTTCCTCCTACCCTGTTCCCTTTGAAATTCAGACACAACCGAGCAGCATTAAAATCAACACACAGGCCGGGCACGGTGGCTCATGCCTGTCATCCTGGCACTTTGGGAGGCCGAGGTGGATGGATTTGAGTTTGAGACCAGCCTGGACAACATGGTGAAAACCCATCTCTACTAAAAATACAAAAATGAGCCGGGTGTGGTGGCAGGTGCCTGTCATCCCAGCTACTCGGGAGGCTGAGGCATGAGAATCGCTTGACCCGGGAAGGCAGAGGTTGCAGTGAGCGGAGATCACGCCCCTTTTATTTCCTCTTTCCTTTCTTTCTTTTTTTTTTTCTTTCTCTCTTCCTTTTTCTTTTCTTTCTTTCCTTCTTCTCCTTCTTTTCCTTCCTTCTTTCCTTCTTTCTCTTTCTTTCTCTCTTTCCCTTTCTTTCTCTCTTTCTCTCTCTCTTCTTTCTTTCCTTCTTTCTCTTTCTTTCTCTTTCTTTCTTTTTCTTTCTTTCTTTCTCTTTCTCTTTCTTTCTTTCTTTCTTTTTTCTTTCTTTCTTTCTTTCTTCTTTCTTTCTTTCTTTCCTTTCTTTCTTTCTCCCCTTCCTTCCTTTCTTCCTTCCTTCCTTCCTTTCTCTCTCCCCCTTTCCTCCCTCCCTCCCTCCTTCCCTTCCTTCCTTCCTTTTTTTTTTTTCCTTGGCAGAGTCTGGCTCTGTCCCCCAGGCTGGAGTGCAGTGGCACAATCTCAGCTCACCGCAACCTCTGCCTCCACGGTTCAAGCCATTCTCCTGCCTCAGCCTCCAGAGTAGCTGGGATGACAGGCACCTGCCACCATGCCCGGCTAATTCTTGTATTTTTAGTAGAGACGGGTTTCTCCGTGTTGGCCAGGCTGGTCTCAAACTCCCAACCTCAGGTGATCCACCTGCCTCGGCCTCCCAAAGTGCTGGGATGACAGGCGTGAGCCACCGTGCCTGGCCCCAAAAATAAAATTCTAAGCCCTCCAACAGGCTGACGGACTCTCCACTCGGTCAAGGTGATTCCAAAGTTATCTTAAAACCTAGTTGGAGACATCACGGGAAGTCAGAGTTGGACATGCTTCCTCCTACCCTGTTCCCTTTGAAATTCAGACACAACCGAGCAGCATTAAAATCAACACACAGGCCGGGCACGGTGGCTCATGCCTGTCATCCTGGCACTTTGGGAGGCCGAGGTGGATGGATTTGAGTTTGAGACCAGCCTGGACAACATGGTGAAAACCCATCTCTACTAAAAATACAAAATGAGCCGGGTGTGGTGGCAGGTGCCTGTCATCCCAGCTACTCGGGAGGCTGAGGCATGAGAATCGCTTGACCCGGAAGGCAGAGGTTGCAGTGAGCGGAGATCACGCCCCTTTTATTTCCTCTTTCCTTTCTTTCTTTCTTTTCTTTCTTTCTTTTCTTTCTTTCCTTCTTCTCCTTCTTTCCTTCCTTCTTTCCTTCTTTCTCTTTCTTTCTTTCTTTCCTTTCTTTCTCTCTTTCTCTCTCTTCTTTCTTTCTTTCTTTCTCTCTTTCTCTCTTTCTTTCTTTTCTTTCTTTCTTTCTTTTTCTTTCTTTCCTTTCTTTCTTTTTCTTTCTTTCTTTCTTTCTTCTTTCTTTCTTTCTTTCCTTTCTTTCTTTCTCCCCTTCCTTCCTTTCTTCCTTCCTTCCTTCCTTTCTCTCTCCCCTTTCCTCCCTCCCTCCCTCCTTCCTTCCTTCCTTCCTTTTTTTTTCCTTGGCAGAGTCTGGCTCTGTCCCCCAGGCTGGAGTGCAGTGGCACAATCTCAGCTCACCGCAACCTCTGCCTCCACGGTTCAAGCCATTCTCCTGCCTCAGCCTCCAGAGTAGCTGGGATGACAGGCACCTGCCACCATGCCCGGCTAATTCTTGTATTTTTAGTAGAGACGGGGTTTCACCATGTTGACCAGACCGGTCTCGAACTCCTGACCTGATGTGATCCACCTGCCTCGGCCTCCCAAAGTGCTGGGATGACAGACGTGAGCCACCGTGCCTGGCCCTAAATATCGTTCTCTAAAAGGGTCGGTCAGGGAGATACGAGTGTGGGCACGATGCACCTGCCCAGGAGGAGGAGATGCAAAGAGAGGGCAGATACCTGGAAGTTCCCTTGGTGTATCTCAAAGAGCCCAGGAAGGTGGATTTCGGTCTGGCACGCTGGGCATGAGAAACTTCTTCACTCTGAAATAGAGACGGAGAATGTGGTCAGGTCAGGCACCGTCCCCCAAGCAGGGCTGGGAAGAAGCACGTGCAGGGTACGGACCCTGGGAGACACCAAGAACGGCAGGGCAGGGCCTTCTGCGTGGATACACGTGTCTCCTCACCCTCCCCAGAGACCCTGCTTCTGGGGTCCTCACAAAGTTCCCATCATGAGGCGGGTCATGGTGGCTCACGCCTGTCATCCCAGCACTTTGGGAGGCCGAGGCGGGTGGATCACCTGAGGTCAGGAGTTCAAGACCAGCCTGGCCAACATGGTGAAACCCGTCTCTAGTGAAAATACAAGAAAAAAATTAGCCAGGGCACCTGTAGTCCCAGCTACTCAGGAGGCTGAGGCAGGAGAATGGCGTGAACCCGGGAGGCGGAGGTTGCAGTGAGCTGAGATCTGGCCACTGCACTCCAGCCTGGGCGACACAGTGAGACTCTGTCTTTAAAAAAATAAATAAATAAAAATACAAAAATTAACTGGGTGAGGTGGCGGACGCCTGTAGTCCCAGCTACTCAGGAGGCTGAGGCAGGAGAATGGCGTGAACCCGGGAGGTGGAGGTTGCAGTGAGCTGAGATCGCGCCACTGCACTCCAGCCTGGGTGACAGAGCAAGACTCTGTCTTAAAAAAAAAAAAAAAAAATACAAAAATCCATGGGGCTGCCCGGTTCTAATGGATTCTCCTGCCTCAGCCTCCAGAGTAGCTGGGATGACAGGCACCTGCCACCATGCCCGGCTAATTCTTGTATTTTTAGTAGAGACGGGTTTCTCCGTGTTGGCCAGGCTGGTCTCAAACTCCCAACCTCAGGTGATCCACCTGCCTCGGCCTCCCAAAGTGCTGGGATCAAAGGCGTGAGCCACCGTGCCTGGCCCCAAAATAAAATTCTAAGCCCTCCAACAGGCTGACGGACTCTCCACTCGGTCAAGGTGATTCCAAAGTTATCTTAAAACCTAGTTGGAGACATCACGGAAGTCAGAGTTGGACATGCTTCCTCCTACCCTGTTCCCTTTGAAATTCAGACACAACCGAGCAGCATTAAAATCAACACACAGGCCGGGCACGGTGGCTCATGCCTGTCATCCTGGCACTTTGGGAGGCCGAGGTGGATGGATTTGAGTTTGAGACCAGCCTGGACAACATGGTGAAAACCCATCTCTACTAAAAATACAAAATGAGCCGGGTGTGGTGGCAGGTGCCTGTCATCCCAGCTACTCGGGAGGCTGAGGCATGAGAATCGCTTGACCCGGGAAGGCAGAGGTTGCAGTGAGCGGAGATCACGCCCCTTTTATTTCCTCTTTCCTTTCTTTCTTTTTTTTTTTCTTTCTTTCTTTCCTTCTTCTCCTTCTTTTCCTTCCTTCTTTTCCTTCTTTCTCTTTCTTTCTCTCTTTCCCTTTCTTTCTCTCTTTCTCTCTCTCTTCTTTCTTTCTTTCTCTTTCGCTCTCTCTTTCTCTCTTTCTTTCTTTTTTCTTTCTTTCTTTCTCTTTCTCTCTTTCTTTCTTTCTTTCTTTTTTCTTTCTTTCTTTCTTTCTTCTTTCTTTCTTTCTTTCCTTTCTTTCTTTCTCCCCTTCCTTCCTTTCTTCCTTCCTTCCTTCCTTTCTCTCTCCCTTTCCTCCCTCCCTCCCTCCCTCCTTCCCTTCCTTCCTTTTTTTTTTCCTTGGCAGAGTCTGGCTCTGTCCCCCAGGCTGGAGTGCAGTGGCACAATCTCAGCTCACCGCAACCTCTGCCTCCACGGTTCAAGCGATTCTCCTGCCTCAGCCTCCAGAGTAGCTGGGATGACAGGCACCTGCCACCATGCCCGGCTAATTCTTGTATTTTTAGTAGAGACGGGGTTTCACCATGTTGACCAGACCGGTCTCGAACTCCTGACCTGATGTGATCCACCTGCCTCGGCCTCCCAAAGTGCTGGGATGACAGACGTGAGCCACCGTGCCTGGCCCTAAATATCGTTCTCTAAAAGGGTCGGTCAGGGAGATACGAGTGTGGGCACGATGCACCTGCTTGGTGGAGAGGAGAGGAGATGCAAAGAGAGGGCAGATACCTGGAAGTTCCCTTGGTGTATCTCAAAGAGCCCAGGGAAGGTGGATTTCGGGTCTGGCACGCTGGGCATGAGAAACTTCTTCACTCTGAAATAGAGACGGAGAATGTGGTCAGGTCAGGCACCGTCCCCCAAGCAGGGCTGGGAAGAAGCACGTGCAGGGTACGGACCCTGGGGAGACACCAAGAACGGCAGGGCAGGGCCTTCTGCGTGGATACACGTGTCTCCTCACCCTCCCCAGAGACCCTGCTTCTGGGGTCCTCACAAAGTTCCCACCAGGAGGCCGGGCCACGGTGGCTCACGCCTGTCATCCCAGCACTTTGGGAGGCCGAGGCGGGTGGATCACCTGAGGTCAAGAGATCGAGACCAGCCTGGCCAACATGGTGAAACCCCGTCTCTAGTGAAAATACAAGAAAAAAATTAGCCAGGGCACCTGTAGTCCCAGCTACTCAGGAGGCTGAGGCAGGAGAATGGCGTGAACCCGGGAGGCGGAGGTTGCAGTGAGCTGAGATCTGGCCACTGCACTCCAGCCTGGGCGACAGTGAGACTCTGTCTTAAAAAATAAATAAATAAAAATACAAAATTAACTGGGTGAGGTGGCGGACGCCTGTAGTCCCAGCTACTCAGGAGGCTGAGGCAGGAGAATGGCGTGAACCCGGGAGGTGGAGGTTGCAGTGAGCTGAGATCGCGCCACTGCACTCCAGCCTGGGTGACAGAGCAAGACTCTGTCTTAAAAAAAAAAAATACAAAAAATACAAAAATTAATTGGATGTGGTGGCGGAGGCCTGTAATCCCAGCTACTCGGGAGGCTGAGGCGGGAGAATTGCTTGAACCCGGGAGGTGGAGGTTGCAGTGAGCTGAGATTGCACCACTGCACTCCAGCCTGGGTGACAGAGCAAGACTCTGTCTTAAAAAAAAAAAAAAAAGAAAATACAAAAATTAACCGAGTGTGGGGGCGGACGCCTGTAATCCCTGCTACTCAGGAGGCTGAGGTGGGAGAATCGCTTGAACCTGGGAGGCGAAGGTTGCAGTGAGCCAAGACCACAGCATTGCACTCCAGCCTGGGTGACAGAGTGAGACTCTGTCTTAAAAAATATGAAAGTTCCCACCAGAAATAAGGTGTGATGGACAGTGAGCCACGTCCTGTGCACACAACGGATTTGCATTACGTGATTATTTGCACCTTGTTGACGAGATGGGCTGAAATGAGACCTTCACTCTTGAAAATTCCTATGTTGAAATTCTAATCCTCAACCTCACAATGAAACTATATTTGGAAATGGGGGAGGGGGTCTCTAACAAGGAGATGATGGTAAAATGAGGTCACTAGGGAGGGTCTGTTTGAACAGGGCTGAGGTCTTTATAAGAAGAGGAGGTTGGCGGGGTGCAGTGGCTCATGCCTGTCATCCCAGCGCTTTGGGAGGCCGAGACGGACGGATCTCCTGAGGTCAGGAGTTCAAGACCAGCCTGGCCAACATGGTGAAACCCCGTCTCTACTAAAAATACAAAAATTAGCCAGGCGTGGTGGCTCACGCCTTTAGTCCCAGCTATTCAAGAGGCTGAGGCAGGAGAATGGCTTGAACCTGGGAGGCAGAGGTTGCAGTGAGCCAAGATCGTGCCACCGCACTCCAGCCTGGGTGACAGAGTAAGACTCCATCTCAAAATAAATACACACATAAATAAATAAATAAGAAAATGACTCAACTCCCCAGCTACTCGGGAGGCTGAGACAGGAGAATCGCTTGAACCCGGGAGGCGGAGGTTGCAGTGAGCCGAGATCGCGCCACTGCACTCCAGCCTGGGGGACAGAGCGAGACTCCGTCTGAAAATAAACACACACATAAATAAATAAGAAAATGACTCAAACTCCACATTTTTGAAAAGCTCTCTCTGGGGTCTGAAAGAATATTGTTTCGGCTAGATCTCTAACTGGATCCAAAGCTGAAAATTCAGTCACAGCTTGAGCAACGACAATATCAGACCTTGTACAATTACCTGGGCTTCTTTTCTTTTTGAGAGACGGAATCTCGCTCTGTCACCCAGGCTGGAGTGCAGTGGTGCAGTCACAGTTCACTGCAGCCTTAAACTCCTAACCTCAAGCCATCCTTCTGCCTCGGCCTCCCAAGTAGCTGGGACTACAAGAACATGCTACCATGCCCGGCTCGTTTTGTATTTTCTTTCTTTCAGACAGAGTTTCACTCTTGTCTCACAGGCTGGAGTATAATGGTGCAATCTCAGCTGACTGCAACCTCCACCTCCTGGGTTCAAGCGATTCTCCTGCCTCAGCCTCCGGAGTAGCTGGGATTACAGGCGTGTGCTAGTGCACCTGGCTAAGTTTTATATTTGTAGTAGAGGTGGGGGTTTTGGAATGTTGGCCAGGCTAGTCTCAAACTCCTGACCTCAGGTGGTCCACCCGCCTCGGCCTCCTAAAGTACTGGGATTACGGGCATGAGCCACTGCACCTAGCCAATCTAATTTTTTTGGTTTTTTTTGTTTTTTGTTTTTTGAGATGGAGTCTCGCTCTGTCACCCAGGCTGGAGTGCAATGGCGCAATCTCGGCTCACTGCAACTTCCGCCCCCCCAGGTTCAAGTGATTCTCCTGCCTCAGCCTCCCGAGTAGCTGGGATTACAGGTGCACGTCACCACGCCCGGCTAATTTTTGTGTTTTTATTAGAGACGGGGTTTCACCATGTTGGCCACGCTGGTGGCCAGGATGGTCTCGATCTCTTGACCTTGTGATTCACCTGCCTCAGCCTCCCAAAGTGCTGGGATCACAGGCGTGAACCACTGCATCCAACCCAAATTTTTGTATTCTTAGTAGAGATAGGATTTCACCATATTGGCCAGGCTGGTCTCAAACTCGTGACCTTGTGATCTGCCCGCCTCGGCCTCCCAAAGTGCTGGGATTACAGGTAGGAGCCACCGTGCCCGGCCCCTCTGAAATTTCTTGTAACGCACTGTCAGAAAAGTGGACGTTGTATTGGAAACTGAAGCCCAGCAAAATGATTCTGTCAGGCTGTTAATCTTTTTTCCCCACTGCACAGATATTCTGCAAGCAAAACCTTCCACCCATTCCTCCTCACCTCCATAATTTCCGTAAAGACAGAAGGAGAAGAGACACCATCAGAAGGATGGCCAGGCTGGAAAGTAAAATAAATTTGGACAGCTTCGGTTTGGGAGGCGTGTGTGTCTTTGGGCACGAATCTGAAACGAAACAAAAAGGCTGCTGTGCATTTTCAACATGATGGTTCGTCTCATCCCCAACCACCCTCCTCATTGTTTTGTGTTTTTTATTTCTTCTTCATTGTTTATTTGTTGTTTCGTGTTTTTTTTTTTTTTTTAATATTAGTGTCAGCAAATCTTTTACTTACTTTTTTTTTTTTTTGAAACAGAATCTCACTCTGTCGCCCAGGCTGGAGTGCAGTGAGTGGCGTGATCTCGGCTCACTGCAACCTCCACCTCCCGGGTTCAAGTGACTCTCCTGCCTCAGCCTCCCGAGTAGCTGGGATTACAGGCACCCACCACCACCACGCCCGGCTAATTTTTTGTATTTTTTAGTAGAGACGGGGTTTCTCCATGTTGGCCAGGCTGGTCTCGAACTCCAGACCTCAGGTGATCCACCTCAAGCCTGCCTCGGCCTCCCACAGTGCTGGGATCACAGGCTTGAACCCCTGGGCCCAGCCCAGTCTGGTATTTTTAATACAGTGATTTTCCTGCCTCAGCCTCTTGAGTAGCTGGGACTACAGGCGTCCGCCACCACACCGGGCTAATTTTTGTATTTTTAGTAGAGATAGGCCTTAATTTTTTTTTTTTAATGAATGTTACTGTCAACAAATTTTGATTCCTATGGAATTTATCCTGGAAAGAGATACTGTGTCTCCGAACGAGAACACATCCCACAGCCACTCCCAGGAAGTAAGGGCAGGTTCCACATGCAGCCTTTGGAGGCTTGTGGTTGCTGGGGGACTTTACAGCATATGAGAGCTTGCTTTTGGCTGTCGGTGGCTGTACGCCTGAAATTATGCCCCCTGAAAAGATACATTGAAGGCCGGGCACGGTGGCTCACGCCTTTAACCCCAGCACTTTGGGAGGCCGAGGCGGGAGGATCACAAGGTCAGGAGTTTGAGACCAGCCTGGCCAATATGGAGAAACCCCGTCCCTACTAAAAATACAAAAATTAGGCATGCTTGGTGGTGCGTGCCTGTCATCCCAGCTACTCGGGAGGCTGAGGTGGGGAACAGCATGAACCCAGGAGGCGGAGGTTGCAGTGAGCTGAGATCACACCACTTGACTCCAGCCTGGGCGACAGACTGAGACTCTGTCTCGAAAAAAAAAAAAAAAGGAAAACTGGCCTGAGTGAAAGCAGGCAGGGAGCAAGGCAAGGAGCGGAATTGCTCGTTGCTTTCAGATGGAGCCCTGGAGGATGAGAGAAGACTGAGCTTGCTCAGACACATGCTCTGCTCAAACACACCCTCCCTCCCCCCTCCCAAGAAGGCAGGACAGTGTCGGTGGCTATGGCTACTCCAGCCCGGTGACAAGGTTATGCGGCCCTGCTGCGTAACAAACATTACCGCGAGTCTCGCCTCTCTGCCAGCACGTCACCTCTGACCAGTCGCTCGGGTATGTGTCTGGCCCATACACATCCTCCACGGCCTTCACCCGGGCCCGGAAAGCGTAACACTTCTCGGCATCCAAGTCTTCTATGGTGACATTGCAGGTATTTTCCTGTTTGGACTGGAGAAACACACACACAGACACACACACATACACAATGATTACTGATGTAACCTGTGAGTCTGGAGTTTTCCTTCCAGTGGGTTCATGGTCTCGCTGACTTCAAGAATGAAGCTGCAAGGCCGGGCACGGTGGCTCACGCCTGTCATCCCAGCACTTTGGGAGGCTGAGGTGGGTGGATCAGCTGAGGTCGCCAGTTTGAGACCAGCCTGACCAACATGGAGAAACCCCATCTCTACTAAAAATATAAAAATTAGCCAGGCGTGTTGGTGGATGCCTGTAATCCCAACTACTTGGGAGGCTGAGGCAGGAGAATGGTGTGAACCCAGAAGGCAGAGGTTGCAGTGAGCCAAGCTCGTGCCACTGCACTCCAGCCTGGGCAACAAGAGTGAAACTCCGTCTCAAAAAAAAAAAAAAGAATGGAGCTGTGGACCTTCTCGGTGAGGGTTACAGCTCTTAAAGGTGGCACGGACCCAAACATTGGACAGCAGCAAGATTTATTGTGAAGAGCGAAAATTTATCGTGAAGACCGAAAATTTATCGTGAAGACCAAAAGAACAAATCTTCCACAGTGTGGAAGGGGACCCAGATGGGTTGCTGCTGCTGGCTGGGGTGGCCAGTTTTTAATTCCCTTATTTGTCCCCGCCCATGTCCTGCTGATTGGTCCATTTTACAAACCTCTAGCTGGCTGCAGAGTGCTGATTGGTGTGTTTTTATGGCGTGCTGATTGGTCCATTTTACAAACCTCTAGCTGGCTGCAGAGTGCTGATTGGTGTGTTTTTATGGCGTGCTGACTGGTCCATTTTACAAACCTCTAGCTAGCCACAGAGTGCTGATTGGTGCGTTTTTATGGAGCACTGATTGGTCCATTTTACAAACCTCTAGCTAGCTGCAGAATGCTGATTGGTGCGTTTTTACGGAGCGCTGATTGGTCCATTTCACAAACCTCTAGCTAGCTGCAGAGTGCTGATTGGTGCGTTTTTACGGAGCACTGATTGGCGCATTCTACAAACCTCCAGCTAGTCGCAGAGCACTGATTGGTGTGTTTTTACAGAGCAGTGATTGGCGCATTTTACAAACCTCTAACTAGCTGCAGAGCACTGATTGGTGCATTTTTATGGCTCACTGATTGGCACATTTTGCAAACCTCTAGCTAGCCACAGAGTGCTGATTGGTGCATTTTTATGGAGCACTGATTTGCGCATTTTACAAATCTCTAGCTAGCCGCAGAGCACCGATTGGTGCATTTTTACAGAGCAGTGATTGGTGCATTTTACAAACCTCTAGCTAGCCACAGAGTGCTGATTGGTGCATTTTTATGGAGCACTGATTTGCGCATTTTACAAACCTCTAGCTAGCCGCAGAGCACCGATTGGTGCATTTTTACAGAGCAGTGATTGGTGCATTTTACAAACCTCTAGCTAGCCACAGAGTGCTGATTGGTGCATTTTTATGGAGCACTGATTTGCACATTTTACAAACCTCTAGCTAGCCACAGAGCACCGATTGGTGCATTTTTACAGAGCAGTGATTGGTGCATTTTACAAACCTCTAGCTAGCCACAGAGTGCTGATTGGTGCATTTTTATGGAGCACCGATTGGTGTATTTTACAAACCTCTAGCTAGTCACAGAGTGTGTATATGTGTATATATATAAGCTGTGCATATGAGGTGTGTACATATATGTGTGTATATATAAGGCATGTATATATGTGTGTATATATGTGTATATAAGCTGTGTATTTAAGGTGTGTGTATATGTGTGTATATATGTGTATATATAAGCTGTGTATCTATATGTGTATATATGTGTGTATATATGTGTGTATATATAAGCTGTGTATATAAAGTGTGTATATATGTGTATATATAAGCTGTGTATCTATATGTATGTGTATATATGTGTATATATATAAGCTGTGTATATTAGGTGTGTACATATATGTGTGTGTATATGTATGTGTATATAAGCTGTGTATATAAGGTGTGTATATATGTGTATATATAAGCTGTGTATCTATATGTGTATATATGTGTGTATATATAAGCTGTGTATATAAAGTGTGTATATACGTGTGTATATATGTGTATATAAGCTGTTTATATATGTGTGTATATATGGTGTATGTAAGGTGTGTATATACATGGGTATAAATATGTGTATATAAGCTGTGTATATAAAGTGTGTATATATGTGTGTGTTTATGTGTCTAAGCTGTGCATACCCATGTGTGTATATATGTGTATGTATATAAGCTATATATACAAGGTGTGTACATATGTGTGTGTGTATATGTGTGTGTGTATATAAGCTATGTATACAAGGTGTGTACATATGTGTGTGTGTGTGTGTGTATATAAGCTATGTATACAAGGTGTGTACATATATGTGTGTGTGTATATAAGCTATGTATACAAGGTGTGTACATATATGTGTGGGTGTGTATATGTGTGTGTGTATATAAGCTATGTATATAAGGTGTGTACGTATGTGTGTGTGTGTATATATGTGTATATATATAAGCTGTGTATATAAGGTGTGTACGTATGTGTGTGTGTATGTGTGTGTGTATACACACATATATGTAGATACACAGTCATGCATTGCTTAATGATGGGACATGCTCTGAGAGATACTTTGTGAGGTGACTTCTCCATTGTGAGAATATTGTAGAGTTTATTGAGACACACCTCGCTGCTCTAGCCCACTGCACACCTAGGCTGTATAGCAAATTGTTCCTGGGCTACGCACCTGTACAGCACATTACTGTACTGAACAGTGCAGGCAAACCTAACGCAAGTATTTGTCTATCTAAACATATCTAAACATAGAAAAGCTACAGGAAAAATAGGGTAGAGAAGAAACTAATTGGGACATAGAAAAGCTACAGGAAAAATAGGGTAGAGAAGAAACTAATTGGAACACCTGCATAGGACAGCCGTGTGATAATCACAGGGCACGACCGTGATACATGCTGTCTGCTGACGACGAAAAGATCCTTAGGCAGCACATGACTCTGTGTGTGTCTGTCTGTGTGCGTCTGTGTGTGTGTGTGTGTGTGTGTGTGCATGTCTGTGTGTTCCTGTGTGTGTCATTGTGTGTGTCTGTGTGCCTGTGTTTGAGTGTCTGTGTGTGTGTCTGTGTGTGTGTGTGTAGAGAGACAGATATGTAGAGATAGAGATAGAGGTGGGACTAGAAGTAGATAAAGAAAAGATAGATAAATAGATGAAACAGAGAGATGATAGACTTGATAGATGATACATAGATAGATGATAGACGATAGAGAGATAAATAGATGATAGATAGATAATACATAGATGATAGAGAGAAGTAGACAGATAGATGATACATAGAGACAGATAGATGATAGATATATAGATACATATGTAGATAGATAAATACATAGGATAGTAGATGGTAGAATAGAGAGAGATAATAGGTAGGTAGATAGAGATGATAGATAGATGAGCTATATAGAGATAGGAATAATATACATAGATGATTGATAGTACATAGATAAAAGACAGTTGGTACATAAAATAGATATGGATAGAGCAATAGAGAGATAGAACAAAGAGAGTTAATTGATAAAATAGATGATAGATTGAAAGACAGAGACAAAATAAAATGATATAGATAGATGATAGATTGAAAGAGAAAGACAGATAAAATAGAATGAGATAGATAGCAGATTGAAAGAGCTAGAGAGAGATAAAATAGAATGATATAGATAGATAGATGATAGATAGATAGATAGATAGATAGATAGATAGATAGATAGACAGACAGATAGAAAGAGATAGAGTCAGATAAAATAGAATGAGATAGGTAGATAGATAGATACATACATACGTAGATAGATGCATAGATGATAGATTTAAAGAGATACAGAGAGATATAATAGAATGATATAGATAGATAAATTGAAAGACAGAGAGAATGATATAGATAGAGATAGACAGATAGATATAGATAGATCATAGATAGATAGATAGATAGATAGATAGATAGATAGATAGATAGATAGATTATAGTTTGAAAGACAGAGATAGAGATAAAATAGAACAATATAGATGATAGATCGAAAGACAGAGATAGAGGTAAAATAGAATGAGATAGATAGATAGATTGAAAGAGCTAGAAACAGATAAAATAGAATTAGATAGATAGATAGATAGATAGATAGATAGATAGATAATAGGTTGAAAGACAGAGAGAAAGAATGATATATATAGAGAGAGAGAGAGAGAAAGAGAGAGAGAGAGAGAGAGACAGACGTATTATTGGTTCTCTTTCTCTGGAGACCCCTCAGAGACACAGAGAGAAATGCGAGCTGGACTAGAGCTGTCTCAGGAAGAAACAGCAGAATGGAATTCAGGCAGGTGTAGATAAAGGGGACCCGGGGGTCTGATTGAAGAGCGAATCCCACAGCTCACACCTGGGGGACGCCCAGCCACCATCGCCCTGAGTCACGGCCGCCCGGCTCACCTGCCACTCTGTGTCGAATGGGCTCCGGTACTGAACCTCATAGAGGAGACCCCTGTAGGACAGGTCAGAACACGTCACCATCACCGCGTCCTGATGCCACGAAAAGCTCACCTGCTTCGGGGAACTGGGCTTCACTGAGAAGAAGAAATAACAGAAGCTTCATGTTACAGACAGTGACATCCCTCCTCTCTGAGATGACTATGACAGGCTTACTTCATCCCCTCTCTGTACCGTGTACCCCTCCCTTCCCTTAACACCTTATGGGGCTTGGGGTTCGCCTGTCTTCATTACTTTTATAGGAGAAGCTTCCACCAGAGCTCCGAGAACCTGTAGGTTTGTGAAGGAACTGTCTAAAATTCTGTGGAAAATGTCTTGTGTGTCTGTTACAGGCTAAATTATGTCCCCCACAAAAATACATGTTAAAATCCCAACTCCCTAGAAACTCAGAATGGGACTGTATTTAAAAATAGGATCCTTTGGGAGGCCGAGGCGGGTGGATCACCTGAGGTCAGGAGTTCGAGACCAGATTGACCAACATGGAGAAACCCTGTCTCTGCTAAAAATACAAAACTAGCCGAGCATGGTGGTGGGCGCCTGTAATTCCAGCTACTCGGGAGGCTGAGGAAGGAGAATCGCTTTAACCCCGGAGGCAGAGGTTGCCGTGAGCCGAGATCATGCTATTGCACCCAGCCGGGGCCACAAGAGCAAAACTCTATCAAAAAAAAAAAAAATTTCATCTGGCTGGACACAGTGGCTCACGCCTGTAATCTCAGCAGTTTGGGAGGCCAAGGCGGGTGGATCACAAGGTCAGCAGTTCGAGACCAGCCTGGCCAATAGGGTGAAACCCAGTCTCTACTAAAAAAATACAAAAATTAGCCGGGCGTGGTGGCACATGCCTGTCGTCCCAGCTACTCGGGAGGCTGAGGCAGAAGAATCGCTTGAACTTGGGAGATAGAGGTTGCAGTGAGCCGAGATCGCGCCGCTGCACTCCAGCCTGGCGACAGAGCAAGGCTCCATCTCAAAACAAAGTGGGGGGGAGGGGATCATTATAGGTGCATTTAGTTAGTTAAGATGAGGTCATACCGGAGAAGGAAGCATTCTAAATGCAACGACAGGTGTCCTTGTAAGAGACAGAAGAAGAGACACAGACACAGAGGAGGAGGCCACGTGGAGATGGAGGCAGAGACTGGAGTGATGCGGCCACAAGCCCAGGGACGCCTGAAACCCCTAGAAGCTGGGAGAGGCAGGAAGGATCCTCCCCTAGAGTTTTCCAAAGGGACTGGATAGAACTGTAATGCATTGAATGTTGATCCCTAAAATACATGTTTGTGTCCTGTTCTCCATAACCTGTGAATGGGACCTTATTTGGAAAGAGGGTCTTTGCAGATGTAATTAGTTAAGAATCTTCAGATGAAATCATCCTGGAGTAGGGTGAGCTCTAAATGCAATGACAGGTGTCCTTGTAAGAGACAGAAGAGGAAACACAGACACAGAGGAGAAGGCCACGTGGAGATGGAGGCAGAGACTGGCCACAAGCCCAGGGACGCCTGGAGGTGTCAGGAGCTGGGAGAGGCAGGAAGGATCCTCCCTAGAGTTTTCAGAAGGACTGGATACAACTGTAATGCATTGAATGGTGATCCCTAAAATACATGTTTGTGTCCTGTTCTCCATAACCTGTGAATGGGACTTTATTTGGAAATAGGGTCTTTGCAGATGTAATTAGTTAAAGATCTTGAGATGAGATCACCCTGGATTAGCTGAGCTCTAAAAGCAATGACAGGTGTCCTTGTAAGAGACAGAAGAGGAGACACAGACACAGAGGAGGAGGCCACGTGGAGATGGAGGCAGAGACTGGAGTGATGTGGCCACAAGCCCAGGGATGCCTGGAGCCTCCAGGAGCTGGGAGAGGCAGGAAGGATCCTCCCCGGGGCCTCGGGAGGGAATGGGGCTCTCAGACACGTCCATCTCACTGGGAGAGAATAAGTTTCTGTTGTTTTAAACCTCCCGTTTGTGGTGACCTATTAGAGCCCAGGAAACGCACCCAGTATCTACGAGTAATTTCGCGAATAAAGAGTTCGCCGTTCTCACGGGATTCTGAAACAGATCCGTTTCCCCTACCTCTGAAAAATAAAAAAGGAAAAAAGAGCCACAGCCTTACAGAATTCTAGGATAAAGAAGAAACGTTTTAGAAAGAGGGTTTCCCTACAGCCAGTTCTCAACGCACATAAGGAAACCTGCCAGGTGCAGCGGCTCATGCCTGTCATCCCAGAAATTTGGGAGGCCAAGGCAGGAGGATCTGTTGAGCCCAGAAGTTCGAGATCGGCCTGGGCAATATGGTGAGACCCCTGGTCTACAAAACATGAGAACGTTTGCCAGGCATGGTGGTGTGTGTCTGTGGTCTGAGCTACCCTGGAGGCTGAGGCGGGAGGATCGCTTGAAAACAGGAGGTGGAGGCTACAGTGAGCTGTGATTGCACCACTGCACTCCAGCCTGGGCAACAGAGCAAGACTCTCTCAAAAAAAAAAAAAAAAAAAGATAAAAAATCCGGTGAGTGGGATGATGGTGAGAGAGTATTTCCTGCTCCCTGTGTGTGTGTGTGTCTGTGTCTGTGTGTGTGTGTGTGTCTGTGTGTGTGTGTCTGTCTGTCTGTGTGTGTGTCTCTGTGTGTATGTCTGTGTGTGTGTATGTGTGTGTCTGTGTGTGTGTGTCTGTGTGTGTGTGTCTGTGTGTGTATGTCTGTGTGTGTGTGTCTGTGTGTGTGTGTCTGTCTGTCTGTGTGTGTGTCTCTGTGTGTATGTCTGTGTGTGTGTATGTGTGTGTCTGTGTGTGTGTGTCTGTGTGTGTATGTCTGTGTGTGTCTGTGTGTGTGTGTCTGTGTGTGTGTCTGTGTGTGTGTGTCTGTCTGTCTGTGTGTGTGCGTGTGTGTGTGTGTATACACAGGGCACCAGAGGGCAGCATCTCTAATTAATTCCCTTATTTTACGTATTTATTTATTTGAGATGAAGTTTCCCTCTTGTTGCCCAGGCTGGGGTGCAGTGGCTGGATCTCAGCTCACTACAACCTCCGCCTCCCGGGTTCAAGTGATTCTCCTGCCTCAGCCTCCCGAGTAGCTGGGATTACAGGCGCCATATAGATAGATAGATGATAGATAGATAGATAGATAGATAGATAGATAGATAGACAGACAGATAGAAAGAGATAGAGTCAGATAAAATAGAATGAGATAGGTAGATAGATAGATACATACATACGTAGATAGATGCATAGATGATAGATTGAAAGAGCTAGAGAGAGATAAAATAGAATGATATAGATAGATAAATTGAAAGACAGAGAATGATATAGATAGAGATAGACAGATAGATATAGATAGATCATAGATAGATAGATAGATAGATAGATAGATAGATAGATAGATAGATAGATAGATTATAGTTTGAAAGACAGAGATAGAGATAAAATAGAACAATATAGATGATAGATCGAAAGACAGAGATAGAGGTAAAATAGAATGAGATAGATAGATAGATTGAAAGAGCTAGAAACAGATAAAATAGAATTAGATAGATAGATAGATAGATAGATAGATAGATAGATTCTGTTGTTTTAAACCTCCGTTTGTGGTGACCTATTAGAGCCCAGGAAACGCACTCCAGTATCTACGAGTATTTCGCGAATAAAGAGTTCGCGTTCTCACGGGATTCTGAAACAGATCCGCTTCCCTACCTCTGAAAAATAAAAAGGAAAAAGAGCCACAGCCTTACAGAATTCTAGGATAAAGAAGAAACGTTTTAGAAAGAGGGTTTCCTACAGCCAGTTCTCAACGCATAAGGAAACCTGCCAGGTGCATGCTCATGCCTGTCATCCCAGAAATTTGGGAGGCCAAGGCAGGAGGATCTGTTGAGCCCAGAAGTTCGAGATCGGCCTGGGCAATATGGTGAGACCCTGGTCTACAAAACATGAGAACGTTTGCCAGGCATGGTGGTGTGTGTCTGTGGTCTGAGCTACCCTGGAGGCTGAGGCGGGAGGATCGCTTGAAAACAGGAGGTGGAGGCTACAGTGAGCTGTGATTGCACCACTGCACTCCAGCCTGGGCAACAGAGAGAAAGAATGATATATATATAGAGAGAGAGAGAGAGAGAGAGAGAGAGAGAGAGACAGACGTATTATTGGTTCTCTTCTCTGGAGACCCCTCAGAGACACAGAGAGAAATGCGAGCTGGACTAGAGCTGTCTCAGGAAGAAACAGCAGAATGGAATTCAGGCAGGTGTAGATAAAGGGGACCCGGGGTCTGATTGAAGAGCCGAATCCCACAGCTCACACCTGGGGACGCCCAGCCACCATCGCCTGAGTCACGGCCGCCCGGCTCACCTGCCACTCTGTGCGAATGGGCTCGGTACTGAACCTCATAGAGGAGACCCTGTAGACAGGTCAGAACACGCCACCATCACCGGCGTCCTGATGCCACGAAAAGCTCACCTGCTTGGGGAACTGGGCTTCACTGAGAAGAAGAAATAACAGAAGCTTCATGTTACAGACAGTGACATCCTCCTCTCTGAGATGACTATGACAGGCTTACTTCATCCCCTCTCTGTACCGTGTACCCTCCTTCCCTTAACACCTTATGGGGCTTGGGGTTCGCCTGTCTTCATTACTTTTATAGGAGAAGCTTCCACCAGAGCTCCGAGAACCTGTAGGTTTGTGAAGGAACTGTCTAAAATTCTGTGGAAAATGTCTTGTGTGTCTGTTACAGGCTAAATTATGTCCCCACAAAATACATGTTAAAATCCCAACTCCCTAGAAACTCAGAATGGGACTGTATTTAAAAATAGGATCCTTTGGGAGGCCGAGGCGGGTGGATCACCTGAGGTCAGGAGTTCGAGACCAGATTGACCAACATGGAGAAACCCTGTCTCTGCTAAAAATACAAAACTAGCCGAGCATGGTGGTGGGCGCCTGTAATTCCAGCTACTCGGGAGGCTGAGGAAGGAGAATCGCTTTAACCCCGGAGGCAGAGGTTGCCGTGAGCCGAGATCATGCTATTGCACCCAGCCGGGCCACAAGAGCAAAACTCTATCAAAAAAAAAAAAAATTTCATCTGGCTGGACACAGTGGCTCACGCCTGTCATCCCAGCACTTTGGGAGGCCAAGGCGGGTGGATCACAAGGTCAGCAGTTCGAGACCAGCCTGGCCAATAGGGTGAAACCCAGTCTCTACTAAAAATACAAAAATTAGCCGGGCGTGGTGGCACATGCCTGTCGTCCCAGCTACTCGGGAGGCTGAGGCAGAAGAATCGCTTGAACTTGGGAGATAGAGGTTGCAGTGAGCCGAGATCGCGCCGCTGCACTCCAGCCTGGCGACAGAGCAAGGCTCCATCTCAAAACAAAGTGGGGAGGGATCATTATAGGTGCATTTAGTTAGTTAAGATGAGGTCATACCGAGAAGGAAGCATTCTAAATGCAACGACAGGTGTCCTTGTAAGAGACAGAAGAAGAGACACAGACACAGAGGAGGAGGCCACGTGGAGATGGAGGCAGAGACTGGAGTGATGCGGCCACAAGCCCAGGGACGCCTGAAACCCCTAGAAGCTGGGAGAGGCAGGAAGGATCCTCCCCTAGAGTTTTCCAAAGGGACTGGATAGAACTGTAATGCATTGAATGTTGATCCCTAAAATACATGTTTGTGTCCTGTTCTCCATAACCTGTGAATGGGACCTTATTTGGAAAGAGGGTCTTTGCAGATGTAATTAGTTAAGAATCTTCAGATGAAATCATCCTGGAGTAGGGTGAGCTCTAAATGCAATGACAGGTGTCCTTGTAAGAGACAGAAGAGGAAACACAGACACAGAGGAGAAGGCCACGTGGAGATGGAGGCAGAGACTGGCCACAAGCCCAGGGACGCCTGGAGGTGTCAGGAGCTGGGAGAGGCAGGAAGGATCCTCCCCTAGAGTTTTCAGAAGGGACTGGATACAACTGTAATGCATTGAATGGTGATCCCTAAAATACATGTTTGTGTCCTGTTCTCCATAACCTGTGAATGGGACTTTATTTGGAAATAGGGTCTTTGCAGATGTAATTAGTTAAAGATCTTGAGATGAGATCACCCTGGATTAGCTGAGCTCTAAAAGCAATGACAGGTGTCCTTGTAAGAGACAGAAGAGGAGACACAGACACAGAGGAGGAGGCCACGTGGAGATGGAGGCAGAGACTGGAGTGATGTGGCCACAAGCCCAGGGATGCCTGGAGCCTCCAGGAGCTGGAGAGGCAGGAAGGATCCTCCCGGGGCCTCGGAGGGAATGGGGCTCTCAGACACGCCCATCTCACTGGGAGAGAATAAGTTTCTGTTGTTTTAAACCTCCCGTTTGTGGTGACCTATTAGAGCCCAGGAAACGCACCCAGTATCTACGAGTAATTTCGCGAATAAAGAGTTCGCTGCTCACGGATTCTGAAACAGATCCGCTTCCCCTACCTCTGAAAAATAAAAAAGGAAAAAAGAGCCACAGCCTTACAGAATTCTAGGATAAAGAAGAAACGTTTTAGAAAGAGGGTTTCCCTACAGCCAGTTCTCAACGCACATAAGGAAACCTGCCAGGTGCAGCGGCTCATGCCTGTCATCCCAGAAATTTGGGAGGCCAAGGCAGGAGGATCTGTTGAGCCCAGAAGTTCGAGATCGGCCTGGGCAATATGGTGAGACCCCTGGTCTACAAAACATGAGAACGTTTGCCAGGCATGGTGGTGTGTGTCTGTGGTCTGAGCTACCCTGGAGGCTGAGGCGGGAGGATCGCTTGAAAACAGGAGGTGGAGGCTACAGTGAGCTGTGATTGCACCACTGCACTCCAGCCTGGGCAACAGAGCAAGACTCTCTCAAAAAAAAAAAAAAAAAGATAAAAAATCCGGTGAGTGGGATGATGGTGAGAGAGTATTTCCTGCTCCCTGTGTGTGTGTGTGTCTGTGTCTGTGTGTGTGTGTGTGTCTGTGTGTGTGTGTCTGTCTGTCTGTGTGTGTGTCTCTGTGTGTATGTCTGTGTGTGTGTATGTGTGTGTCTGTGTGTGTGTGTCTGTGTGTGTGTCTGTGTGTGTGTGTGTGTGTGTCTGTGTGTGTGTCTGTCTGTCTGTGTGTGTGTCTCTGTGTGTATGTCTGTGTGTGTGTATGTGTGTGTCTGTGTGTGTGTGTCTGTGTGTGTATGTCTGTGTGTGTCTGTGTGTGTGTGTCTGTGTGTGTGTCTGTGTGTGTGTGTCTGTCTGTCTGTGTGTGTGCGTGTGTGTGTGTGTATACACAGGGCACCAGAGGGCAGCATCTCTAATTAATTCCCTTATTTTACGTATTTATTTATTTGAGATGAAGTTTCCCTCTTGTTGCCCAGGCTGGGGTGCAGTGGCTGGATCTCAGCTCACTACAACCTCCGCCTCCCGGGTTCAAGTGATTCTCCTGCCTCAGCCTCCCGAGTAGCTGGGATTACAGGCGCCTGCCACCACGCCTGGCTAATTTTTTATTTTTAGTAGAGACGGGATTTCTCCATGTTGGTCAGGCTGGTCTCGAACTCCCCACCTCAGGTGATCCTCCTGCCTCGGCCTCCCAAAGTACTGGGATGAAAGGCATGAGCCACCGCGCCCGGCCTTATTTATTTTTCAATAATGAATTTATAAATCGCCCAGGCTGGAGTGCAGTGGCGTGATCTTGGCTCACTGAAGCCTCTGTCTCCCAGGTTCAAGCAATTGCCCTGCCTCAGCCTCCTGGATAGCTGGGATTACAGGTGTGCACCACCACGCCCGGCTAATTTTGTTTATTTTTTAATTTTAATAGAGACAGGGTTTCACCATGTTGGCGCGGCTGGTCTCAAACTCCAGACCTCAAGTGCTCCGCCCGCCTTGGCCTCCTATAGTGCTGGGATTACAGGCATGAGCCACCACGCCCAAGCTTTAATTCATTCCCTTAAATCACAGTCATGTGGTCTCCCCACTGGGGAGATTCATCCCCGACTAGTGTATGTGTAAGTGGGAACTTTCTAGAAGGTCGGTTTCTCCTTACTTGGAGTCAAGAACTGGGCGCTGGGCTCCAGTGGCCAGTGGTCCATGAGGTTGCTTTTCAGAATTTACTGAAACTAACTGAAGGTGACGAGCTGAGAGAGTACTGAAAAGTGTGCTGGCTTGCTTTTCAGTAGTTACGGTAATCATTGATCCCGCGACAGGCCTGAGCTTGTTTTTCAGTACTTATGGTAATAAGCTGAAGGAAGTACTGAAAAGCATGGTGAGCTTGCTTTTCAATAGCCACGGTAATCACTAATCCAGTGACTTGTCTGAGCTTGCTTGTCAATACTCATGGTAATCAGCTGAAGGAAGTACTAAAAAGTAGGCTGCGCGTGCTTTTCAATCGTTACGGTAATCATTGATCCAGCGACTATCACGAGCTTGCTTTTCAGTACTTAGGGTAATCAGCTGAAGGAAGTACTGAAAAGCGTGGTGAGCTTGCTTTTCAATGGCTACAGTAATCATGGATCCGGCGATTTTCATGAGCTTTTCAGTACTTACGGTAATCAGCTGAAGGAAGTACTGAAAAGTATGCTGGGCTTGCTTTTCAGTAGTTACGGTAATCATTGATCCAGCGACTATCATGAGATGGCTTTTCAGTAAGTACTTAGGGTAATCAGCTGAAGGAAGTACTGAAAAGTGGGCTGAGCTGGCTTTTCAATCGTTACGGTAATCATGGATCCGGCGTGAACTTGTGACTGGCATGAACTTGCCTTTCATTACTTACGGTAATAAGCTGAAGGAAGTACTGAAAAGCGTGGTGAGCTTGCTTTTCAACAGCTACGGTAGTCATGGATCCGGCGATTTGCGTGAGTTTAAAGTACTGAAAAGTGTGCTGAGCTTGCTTTTCAATTGTTACGATAATCATTGATCTCGCTACTTGCATGAACTTGCTTTTCATTACTTATGGTAAAAAGCTGAAGGCCGTACTGAAAAGCGTGGTGAGCTTGCTTTTCAATAGCTACGGTAATCATGAATCCGGCGATTTGCATGAGCTTTTCAGTACTTGTGGTAATAAGCTGAAAGAAGTACTGAAAAGCGTGGTGAGCTTTTCAATAGCTACGGTAATCATGAATCCGGCGATTTGCACGAGTTTTCAGTATTTATGGTAATAAGCTGAAGGAAGTACTGAAAAGCGTGGTGAGCTCACTTTTCAAGAGTTAACGGTAATCATGGATCCGGCGATTTGCAGGAGTTTGGTTTTCAGTCCTTGGGGTAATAAGGTGAAGGAAGTACCGACAAGCATGGTGAGCTGGCTTTACAATACTTACGGTAATAAAAGATCCAGCGACTGGCGGTGAAAACGGGGTGCGTCCCGTTTCTGATGGAGAAATAGAGAATATCGTCTTGCTGCTCTGCGTCTAGGAGGCACCCCGAAGTGTGGCCTTCCTGGAGAATGTAGACGGAGCACTGGTCATAGGCCTCATCTCGATGGAATCTGGGGTTTAAAATGATGACCATTTAGCAACCATGCTTTATTTATTCATTTATTTATTTAGACATGGGGTCCTACTCTTGCCGCCCAGGCTGGAGAGCAATGGTGCAATTTCAGCTCACTGCAACCTCCGCCTCCTGGGTTCAAGCGATTCTCCTGTCTCAGCCTCCTGAGTAGCTGGGATTACAGGCACCCGCCACCATGCCCAGGTAATTTTGGTAGTTTTACTGGAGACACGGTTTCACCGTGTTGGCCAGGCTGGTCTCGAACTCCTGACCTCAGGTGATCCACACACCTTAGCCTCCCGAAGTGCTGGGATTAGAGGTGTGAGCTACCATGCCCGGCTTTTTTTGAGACAGAGCCTCACTCTGTCGCCCAGGCTAGAGTGCAGTGGCGCAATCTCAGCTCACTGCAACCTCCACCTCTCAGGTTCAAGAGATTCTCCTGTCTCAGCCTCCTGAGTAGCTGGGATTACAGGAGCCTGCCACCATGCCCGGCTAATTTTGTGTTTTTAGTAGAGACGGTGGTTTCACCATGTTGCCCAGGCTGGTCTCGAACTCCTGACCTCAGGTGATCCACACACCTTGGCCTCCCAAAGTGCTGGGATTAGAGGTGTGAGTTAGCACGCTGACCTTTTTTTTTTTTTTTTCCTTTTGGACGGTGTCTTGCTCTGTCCTTGAGACTGGAGTGTAGTGGCGCGATCTCGGCTCACTGCAATCTCTGTCTCCCGGTTCAAGCGATTCTCCTGCCTCTGCCTCCTGAGTAGCTGGGATTACAGGCACCCGCCACCATGCCCAGGTAATTTTTGTGTTTTTAGTAGAGACGGGGTTTCGCCATGTTGACCAGGCTGGTCTCCAACTCCTGACCTCAGGTTATCCTCCTGCCTCAGCCTCTCAAAATGCTGGGATTACAGGCGTGAGCCACGACACCCAGCCTGGACATTTCTTAAAACAGGGTTTAATCCTTCACGCCTGCATTCTCACTGTGGCCTCCGTCCAGCCAGGTTCCCTCCTCACTAACTTCAATGACCCTTCTTTACAGTTAACTACAGCAACACCTGTCCAAACAGAAAACCTTGCTCTCTCATAAATATTTAGTGTGTGTCACCAGGTGCAGGTGTAGAGTTCGAGACCACCCTGACCAACATGGAGAAACCCTGTCTCTACTAAAAATACAAAATGAGCCGGGTGTGGTGGTAGGCACCTGTAATCCCAGCTACTCGGGAGGCGGAGGCAGGAGAATCCCTCAACCTGGGGGCGGAGGTTGCGGTGAGCCGAGATCGTGCCACTGCACTCCAGGCATGGTTTCTGTAGTGTGTTGAATTGTGGCCGTAAATGGGATCTTAGCTGCAAATAGGGTTTTGGAGATGTGATTAGATAAGCACTGAAATAAAATCCTCCTGGATTAATGTGAGCCCTCAATCCAATTAGAATATTTTTATAAGAGGAGGCTGGACATGGTGGCTCACACCTGTAATCCCAGCATTTTGGGAGGCTGAGACGGGTGGATCACCTGAGGTCAGGAGTTCGAGACCAGCCCGGTCAACATGGTGAAACCGTGTCTCTACTAAAAATAAAAACACAAAAATTTGCCGGGCGTGGTGGCAGGTGTCTGTAGTCCCAGCTACTCAGAAGGCTGAGACAGGAGAATCACTTGAACCTGGGAGGTGGAGGTTGCAGTGAGCCAAGATTACGCCAATGCACTCCTCCTGGATTAATGTGAGCCCTCAATCCAATTAGAATATTTTAAGGATAGCAAAGAAATACAGTGATACTCTTCTAAGAGACAGAAGAGGAGACACAGACTCAGAGGAGGAGGCCATGTGGACACAGAGGCAGAGACTGGAGTGATGTGGCCACAAGCCCAGGGACTCCTGGAGCCCCAGGAGCTGGGAGAGCAGGAAGGATCCTTCCTTGAGCCTCCTGGAGGCAACAGGATACAGCTGTAGTGGATTGATCTGTGTCCCTCAGAAAGATCTATCTGTGTCCCAATGCCCAGACCTGAATAAGGCCTCTTCAGCACAGGCTCTTTGCAGATGCGATTAAGTGAAGGATCTAGAGATGAGATCATCCTGGATGAGGGTGGGTCTTCAATCCAATGACAGGTGTCCCTCTGAGAGATAGAAGGAGAGACACAGAGGTCTTCAATCTGAGATTACCTGTCCTGAAGTAGATGGCCTTAAATGCAAAATGCTATCACAGGTGCTAAGAGACAGAAGAGGAGACACAGACACAGAGGAGGAGGCCACTTGGAGACAAAGGCAGAGACTGGAGTGATGCGGCCAAGCTCAGGGGATGCCTGGAGCCCCAGGAGCTGGGAGAGGCAGGAAGGATCCTCCACTCACAGCCTCCAGAGGGAGACGATATAGTTGAACTGGATTGAACTGTGGTTCCCTCAAAAGATCTGTCTATACCCCTAATTTCAGCAAGTACAGGGTAATCAGCTGAAGGAAGTACTGAAAAGTGGGCTGAGCTGGCTTTTCAATCGTTACGGTAATCATGGATCCGGCGTGAACTTGTGACTGGCATGAACTTGCCTTTCATTACTTACGGTAATAAGCTGAAGGAAGTACTGAAAAGCGTGGTGAGCTTGCTTTTCAACAGCTACGGTAGTCATGGATCCGGCGATTTGCGTGAGTTTAAAGTACTGAAAAGTGTGCTGAGCTTGCTTTTCAATTGTTACGATAATCATTGATCTCGCTACTTGCATGAACTTGCTTTTCATTACTTATGGTAAAAAGCTGAAGGCCGTACTGAAAAGCGTGGTGAGCTTGCTTTTCAATAGCTACGGTAATCATGAATCCGGCGATTTGCATGAGCTTTTCAGTACTTGTGGTAATAAGCTGAAAGAAGTACTGAAAAGCGTGGTGAGCTTGCTTTTCAATAGCTACGGTAATCATGAATCCGGCGATTTGCACGAGTTTTTCAGTATTTATGGTAATAAGCTGAAGGAAGTACTGAAAAGCAGGGTGAGCTCACTTTTCAAGAGTTAACGGTAATCATGGATCCGGCGATTTGCAGGAGTTTGGTTTTCAGTCCTTGGGGTAATAAGGTGAAGGAAGTACCGACAAGCATGGTGAGCTGGCTTTACAATACTTACGGTAATAAAAGATCCAGCGACTGGCGGTGAAAACGGGGTGCGTCCCGTTTCTGATGGAGAAATAGAGAATATCGTCTTGCTGCTCTGCGTCTAGGAGGCACCCCGAAGTGTGGCCTTCCTGGAGAATGTAGACGGAGCACTGGTCATAGGCCTCATCTCGATGGAATCTGGGGTTTAAAATGATGACCATTTAGCAACCATGCTTTATTTATTCATTTATTTATTTAGACATGGGGTCCTACTCTTGCCGCCCAGGCTGGAGAGCAATGGTGCAATTTCAGCTCACTGCAACCTCCGCCTCCTGGGTTCAAGCGATTCTCCTGTCTCAGCCTCCTGAGTAGCTGGGATTACAGGCACCCGCCACCATGCCCAGGTAATTTTGGTAGTTTTACTGGAGACACGGTTTCACCGTGTTGGCCAGGCTGGTCTCGAACTCCTGACCTCAGGTGATCCACACACCTTAGCCTCCCGAAGTGCTGGGATTAGAGGTGTGAGCTACCATGCCCGGCTTCTTTTTTTTGAGACAGAGCCTCACTCTGTCGCCCAGGCTAGAGTGCAGTGGCGCAATCTCAGCTCACTGCAACCTCCACCTCTCAGGTTCAAGAGATTCTCCTGTCTCAGCCTCCTGAGTAGCTGGGATTACAGGAGCCTGCCACTATGCCCGGCTAATTTTTGTGTTTTTAGTAGAGACGGTGGTTTCACCATGTTGCCCAGGCTGGTCTCGAATTCCTGACCTCAGGTGATCCACACACCTTGGCCTCCCAAAGTGCTGGGATTAGAGGTGTGAGTTAGCACGCTGACCTTTTTTTTTTTTTTTTCCTTTTGGACGGTGTCTTGCTCTGTCCTTGAGACTGGAGTGTAGTGGCGCGATCTCGGCTCACTGCAATCTCTGTCTCCCGGGTTCAAGCGATTCTCCTGCCTCTGCCTCCTGAGTAGCTGGGATTACAGGCACCCGCCACCATGCCCAGGTAATTTTTGTGTTTTTAGTAGAGACGGGGTTTCGCCATGTTGACCAGGCTGGTCTCCAACTCCTGACCTCAGGTTATCCTCCTGCCTCAGCCTCTCAAAATGCTGGGATTACAGGCGTGAGCCACGACACCCAGCCTGGACATTTCTTAAAACAGGGTTTAATCAATCTAATGGCCGTTCCTTCACGCTGCATTCTCACTGTGGCCTCCGTCCAGCCAGGTTCCCTCCTCACTAACTTCAATGACCCTTCTTTACAGTTAACTACAGCAACACCTGTCCAAACAGAAAACCTTGCTCTCTCATAAATATTTAAACGCCTTGTGTGTGTCACCAGGTGCAGGTGTAGAGTTCGAGACCACCCTGACCAACATGGAGAAACCCTGTCTCTACTAAAAATACAAAAATGAGCCGGGTGTGGTGGTAGGCACCTGTAATCCCAGCTACTCGGGAGGCGGAGGCAGGAGAATCCCTTGAACCTGGGGGCGGAGGTTGCGGTGAGCCGAGATCGTGCCACTGCACTCCAGCCTGGGCGACAAGAGAGAAACCCTTGCATGGTTTCTGTAGTGTGTTGAATTGTGGCCGTAAATGGGATCTTAGCTGCAAATAGGGTTTTTGGAGATGTGATTAGATAAGCACTGAAATAAAATCCTCCTGGATTAATGTGAGCCCTCAATCCAATTAGAATATTTTTATAAGAGGAGGCTGGACATGGTGGCTCACACCTGTAATCCCAGCATTTTGGGAGGCTGAGACGGGTGGATCACCTGAGGTCAGGAGTTCGAGACCAGCCCGGTCAACATGGTGAAACCGTGTCTCTACTAAAAATAAAAACACAAAAATTTGCCGGGCGTGGTGGCAGGTGTCTGTAGTCCCAGCTACTCAGAAGGCTGAGACAGGAGAATCACTTGAACCTGGGAGGTGGAGGTTGCAGTGAGCTAAGATTACGCCAATGCACTCCTCCTGGATTAATGTGAGCTCTCAATCCAATTAGAATATTTTTATGAGATAGCAAAGAAATACAGTGAAAAATACTCTTCTAAGAGACAGAAGAGGAGACACAGACTCAGAGGAGGAGGCCATGTGGACACAGAGGCAGAGACTGGAGTGATGTGGCCACAAGCCCAGGGACTCCTGGAGCCCCCAGGAGCTGGGAGAGGCAGGAAGGATCCTTCCCTTGAGCCTCTGGAGGCAACAGGATACAGCTGTAGTGGATTGATCTGTGTCCCTCAGAAAGATCTATCTGTGTCCTAATGCCCAGACCTGGAATAAGGCCTTCTTCAGCAATAGGCTCTTTGCAGATGCGATTAAGTGAAGGATCTAGAGATGAGATCATCCTGGATGAGGGTGGGTCTTCAATCCAATGACAGGTGTCCCTCTGAGAGATAGAAGGGGAGACACAGAGGTCTTTGCAGATGTAATTAAGGTCAATCTGGAGATTACCTTGTCCTGAAGTAGATGGCCCTTAAATGCAAAATGCTATCATAGGTGTCTTTCTAAGAGACAGAAGAGGAGACACAGACACAGAGGAGGAGGCCACTTGGAGACAAAGGCAGAGACTGGAGTGATGCGGCCACAAGCTCAGGGATGCCTGGAGCCCCCAGGAGCTGGGAGAGGCAGGAAGGATCCTCCACTACAGCCTCCAGAGGGAGACGCATATAGTTGAACTGGATTGAACTGTGGTTCCCTCAAAAAGATCTGTCTATACCCTAATATCCAGAACTTAACAAAGAGTCCTTATTTTGAAATAGGGTATTTGCAGATCTAATTAGTTAAGGATCTGAAGATGAGATCATTCTGGATTTGGGAGAGCCCTAAATGCAATGGCAGGTGTCCTTAAGAGACAGAAGAGGAGACACAGACACAGAGGAGGAGGCCACGTGGAGACAGAGGCAGAGACTGGAGTGATGCGGCCACAAGCCGGGGATGCCTGGAGCCCCAGGAGCTGGGAGAGGCAGGAAGGATCCTCCCTAGAGCCTGTGAAGGGAGGAGAGTCCTGTCCTTGATTTTGGACTTCTGGCCTCCAGAACTAGGAGAATAACTGTTGATCTTAACTGCTTAGCGTATGGTACTTTGTTATGGCACCTTAGGAGACCCCTGCTTTCAGGAGGGTCTTTGCAGTAACAGAATGGCCGGGCGGTGGCTCGGGCAGATCACGAGGTCAGGAGTTCAAGACCAGCCTGGCCAACATGAGGGAAACCCCCATCTCTACTGAAAATACAAAAATACAAAAATTAGCCAGGTGTGGTGGCAGGTGCCTGTAGTCCCAGCTACTCGGGAGGCTGAGGCAGGAGAATCACTTGAACCCGGGAGGTGGAGGTTGCAGTGAGCCGAGATCGCACCACCGCACTCCAGCCTGGGAGACAGAGCGAGACTCCGTCTCAAAAAAATAAAAGAATGTGCCAAGATCACATATCACTCTGGTTTTTCTGCACAGGGAAAAAAAAAACGTCACCCGGAGTGAGACCAAGTGGCTTATTCCTCGTCAACAATGTCCAGGGAATTCCTGGCTCAGGAATTGTTTCTTTTTTTTTTTTTTCTTTTTGAGACGGAGTCTTGCTCTGTCGCCCAGGCTGGAGTGCAGTGGCGCAATCTCGTCTCACCACAACCTCTGCCTCCAGTGGTTCAAGCGATTCTCCCGTCTCAGCCTCACAAGTTGCTGGGATTACTGGCACCTGCCACCACGCCCGGTTAATTTTCCTATTTCAGTAGAGATGGCTTCCTTATATTGGCCAGGCTGGTCTTGAACCCTGACCTCAGGTGATCCGCCCACCTCGCCTCCCGGTGAGTCTTACTTTCCAAGTGACTTCATTTTAAAATTTCCTGTTCTGTACACTTTCCCGTTTATCTGTTTTGCTATCAAACTGAAGAATCAACCACCCATGACTAAATGTGTTGCAAAACCCTTCCTCCAACACTGACACGCACGCTTCTGGGTGTCCAACTAAGCCAAGGTAAAATAAAAAATAGTCACATCAGGCAGACACAGGGTAGGAGGCAGCGCCGGGTAAGGCTGTGACATGTTTCAGAGAGTGAATCTTCCTTCCCGGCTGCCTAGCAGATAAGATTTCAAGTTCACCCACAGCCCTGGGTGAACAAAATAATCTCCCGTGAAGAATGTAGGTGATTTTCAGGCCGGATGCCGTGACTCACGCCTGTCATCCCAGCACTTTGGGAGGCCGAGGCAGGCAGATCCCATGAGGTCAGGAGTTTGAAACAAGCCTGGCCAACACGACTAAAAATACGAAAATTAGCCAGGCGTGGTGGCAGGTGCCTGTAATCCCAGCTGCTCGGGAGGCTGAGGCAGGAGGATCATTTGAACCCGGGAGATGGAGGTTGCAGTGAGCCGAGATCACGCCACGGCACTCCAGCCTGGGCGACAGAGCGAGACTCCGGCTCAAAACAAACAAACAAACAAAAAGAAGGTAGGTGATTTTGAGCGTGAGTCAGCCATCCCTTGGCAAAAGGTTTGGGGTGATGAGGTTGCGGTTGTGGTGAGGGCTGAGGGTTTCACAGAACAAACATTCTGGCTTGCTGACTGTGACGCTTCACACTTTCATTCTCTGGCGTTCCCAATCGCTGACGGCTCAGAAGAGCTATTTTGAGCCCCGGCTGTGGGGTTTGCCTTCCAGGGTGGGACCACTTACTTGTAGTGGAAACTCAGGTTACTCCTGGGGTCATGGCTGGCATTCCATGTCACCTGCACCGTTTCTAGAAAATTCACTGTCAGGAACTCTTTTATTTTATTTTTTTTATTGTTGTTTTTGAGATGCAGTCTCACTCTGTTGCCCAGGCTGGAGTGCAGTGGCGCAATCTCAGCTCACTGCAACCTCCACCTCTCAGGTTCAAGAGATTCTCCTGCCTCAGCCTCCCGAGTGGCTGGGATGACAGGCGCCAGCCACCAAGCCCGGCTAATTTTTTGCATTTTTTAGTAGAGACGGGGTTTCATCATATTCAACAGGATGGTCTGGATCTCCTGACCTCATGATCCGCCCACCTCAGCCTCCCAAAGTGCTGGGATGACACTGAGCCACCGCGCACCTGAGGCAACTCTAAAAACAGCTAGAGACTTACAGCACGGAGCCAGCACTGGCCCTAAGAAGGAGAGGGCTGGTTTGGTAAGGACAGAGATCTGGCTGGGCGCGGTGGCTCACGCCTGTCATCCCAGCACTTTGGGAGGCCGAGGCAGATGGATCAAGAGGTCAGGAGTTCAAGACCAGCCTGGCCACATGGAGAAACCCCGCCTCTATTAAAAACACAAAATTTGCCGGGCGTGGTGGCAGGTGCCTGTAATCCCAGCTACTCGGGAGGCTGAGGCAGGAGAATTACTTGAACCCGGGAGGTGGAGGTTGCAGTGAGCTAAGATTACGCCAATGCACTCCTCCTGATTAATGTGAGCTCTCAATCCAATTAGAATATTTTTATAAGAGGAGGCTGGACATGGTGGCTCACACCTGTAATCCCAGCATTTTGGGAGGCTGAGACGGTGGATCACCTGAGGTCAGGAGTTCGAGACCAGCCCGGTCAACATGGTGAAACCGTGTCTCTACTAAAAATACAAAATGAGCCGGGTGTGGTGGTAGGCACCTGTAATCCCAGCATTTTGGGAGGCTGAGACGGTGGATCACCTGAGGTCAGGAGTTCGAGACCAGCCCGGTCCAACATGGTGAAACCGTGTCTCTACTAAAAATACAAAATTAGCCAGGTGTGGTGGCAGGTGCCTGTAGTCCCAGCTACTCAGAAGGCTGAGACAGGAGAATCACTTGAACCCGGGAGATGGAGGTTGCAGTGAGCTAAGATTACGCCAATGCACTCCTCCTGGATTAATGTGAGCCCTCAATCCAATTAGAATATTTTTATAAGAGGAGGCTGGACATGGTGGCTCACACCTGTAATCCCAGCTACTCGGGAGGCTGAGGCAGGAATCACTTGAACCCGGAGGTGGAGGTTGCAGTGAGCTAAGATTACGCCAATGCACTCCTCCTGGATTAATGTGAGCCCTCAATCCAATTAGAATATTTTTATAAGAGGAGGCTGGACATGGTGGCTCACACCTGTAATCCCAGCATTTTGGGAGGCTGAGACGGGTGGATCACCTGAGGTCAGGAGTTCAAGACCAGCCTGGCCAACATGAGGGAAACCCCATCTCTACTGAAAATACAAAATACAAAATTAGCCAGGTGTGGTGGCAGGTGCCTGTCCTCCCAGCTGCTCGGGAGGCTGAGGCAGGAGAATCACTTGAACCTGGGAGGTGGAGGTTGCAGTGAGCTAAGATTACGCCAATGCACTCCTCCTGGATTAATGTGAGCCCTCAATCCAATTAGAATATTTTTATAAGAGGAGGCTGGACATGGTGGCTCACACCTGTAATCCCAGCATTTTGGGAGGCTGAGACGGGTGGATCACCTGAGGTCAGGAGTTCGAGACCAGCCCGGTCAACATGGTGAAACCGTGTCTCTACTAAAAATACAAAAATTAGCCAGGTGTGGTGGCAGGTGCCTGTAATCCCAGCTACCCAGGAGGCTGAGGCAGGAGAATCACTTGAACCCGGAGGTGGAGGTTGCAGTGAGCCGAGATCGTGCCACTGCACTCCAGCCTGGGTGACACAGCAAGACCCGTATCAAAATAAACTAAACTAAATAAAATAACAGAAATGGACCAACTCTAAAGAAGTATTTCATCTTTGCTAGGAAGTAGACTTTAGTAGCTTTGACGCCAAGAGGTCTGGGTTGTAATAACACGGAGAATAGGAATATTTTAGAATTCAGCAAACATGCAATGATATTTTGGATAATGGTGCCAAGTCTCTCACTGTCAAAGAAGTGAGTTACAGGTTTGGAAAGACAGGCTACAGTGAACCTTATCATGTTGGGTTTTAAGTGAAAGGATATTTCAGAGAGTGAGGTCCTCAGGAACCTGCCACGAGCAGATCGCTCATGACTCATAAGCAGAGGTCACCTCGATTTTAAAAACGCAGAAAGGAAATTAGGGAAATGATTACAGGCAGGAAGCACAGTGACGCTCGATTTTAAAGATACGCTTGTCACACACACACACACACACACACACACACATCAATCCAGGGTCACGATTACCACACACAGGGCTGAGACCCCTTCCTCCTTCCTCCACCTCCTCCTTCCCTCCTCCTCCTTCCCCTCCTCCCCTCCCTCCACCTCCTCCTCCTCTCCCTCCTCCCTCCCCCCTCCCTCCCTCCTTCCCTCCCTCCCCTCCTTCCCTCCCTCCACCTCCTTCCCCCTCCCCTCCTTCCCCTCCCTCCACCTCCTTCCCCTCCTCCACCTCCTTCCCTCCCTCCACCTCCTTCCCTCCCCTCCACCTCCTTCCTCCCTCCCTCCACCACCTCCTTCCCCCTCCACCTCCTTCCCTCCTCCACCTCCTTCCCCTCCCTCCACCTCCTTCCCCTCCCTCCACCTCCTTCCCCTCCCTCCACCTCCTTCCCCTCCCTCCACCTCCTTCCCCTCCCCTCCACCTCCTTCCCTCCCTCCACCTCCTTCCCCTCCCTCCACCTCCTTCCCTCCCTCCACCTCCTTCCCTCCCTCCACCTCCTTCCCTCCCTCCACCTCCTTCCCTCTCCACCTCCTTCCCCTCCCTCCACCTCCTTCCCCTCCTCCCTCCACCTCCTTCCCTCCCTCCACCTCCTTCCCTCCCTCCACCTCCTTCCCTCCCTCCACCTCCTTCCCTCCCCTCCACCTCCTTCCCCCTCCCTCCACCTCCTTCCCCTCCCCTCCACCTCCTTCCCTCCACCTCCTTCCTCCCTCCACCTCCTTCCCTCCTCCACCTCCTTCCCTCCCCTCCACCTCCTTCCTCCCTCCCTCCACCTCCTTCCCTCCTCCACCTCCTTCCCCTCCCCTCCACCTCCTTCCCCTCCCTCCACCTCCTTCCCTCCTCCACCTCCTTCCCTCCCTCCACCTCCTTCCCCCTCCCTCCACCTCCTTCCCTCCCCTCCACCTCCTTCCCCTCCTCCACCTCCTTCCCCTCCCTCCACCTCCTTCCCTCCCTCCACCTCCTTCCCCTCCCCTCCACCTCCTTCCCTCCCTCCACCTCCTTCCTCCTCCTCCACCTCCTTCCCCTCCCTCCACCTCCTTCCCTCCCCTCCTCCTTCCTAATGCCCAGACCTGAATAAGGCCTTCTTCAGCAATAGGCTCTTTGCAGATGCGATTAAGTGAAGGATCTAGAGATGAGATCATCCTGGATGAGGGTGGGTCTTCAATCCAATGACAGGTGTCCCTCTGAGAGATAGAAGGGGAGACACAGAGGTCTTTGCAGATGTAATTAAGGTCAATCTGGAGATTACCTTGTCCTGAAGTAGATGGCCCTTAAATGCAAAATGCTATCATAGGTGTCTTTCTAAGAGACAGAAGAGGAGACACAGACACAGAGGAGGAGGCCACTTGGAGACAAAGGCAGAGACTGGAGTGATGCGGCCACAAGCTCAGGGATGCCTGGAGCCCCCAGGAGCTGGGAGAGGCAGGAAGGATCCTCCACTACAGCCTCCAGAGGGAGACGCATATAGTTGAACTGGATTGAACTGTGGTTCCCTCAAAAAGATCTGTCTATACCCTAATATCCAGAACTTAACAAAGAGTCCTTATTTTGAAATAGGGTATTTGCAGATCTAATTAGTTAAGGATCTGAAGATGAGATCATTCTGGATTTGGGAGAGCCCTAAATGCAATGGCAGGTGTCCTTGTAAGAGACAGAAGAGGAGACACAGACACAGAGGAGGAGGCCACGTGGAGACAGAGGCAGAGACTGGAGTGATGCGGCCACAAGCCCGGGGATGCCTGGAGCCCCCAGGAGCTGGGAGAGGCAGGAAGGATCCTCCCCTAGAGCCTGTGAAGGGAGGAGAGTCCTGTCCTTGATTTTGGACTTCTGGCCTCCAGAACTAGGAGAATAACTGTTGATCTTAACTGCTTAGCGTATGGTACTTTGTTATGGCACCTTAGGAGACCCCTGCTTTCAGGAGGGTCTTTGCAGTAACAGAATGGCCGGGCGCGGTGGCTCGGGCAGATCACGAGGTCAGGAGTTCAAGACCAGCCTGGCCAACATGAGGGAAACCCCCATCTCTACTGAAAATACAAAAATACAAAAATTAGCCAGGTGTGGTGGCAGGTGCCTGTAGTCCCAGCTACTCGGGAGGCTGAGGCAGGAGAATCACTTGAACCCGGGAGGTGGAGGTTGCAGTGAGCCGAGATCGCACCACCGCACTCCAGCCTGGGAGACAGAGCGAGACTCCGTCTCAAAAAAATAAAAGAATGTGCCAAGATCACATATCACTCTGGTTTTTCTGCACAGGGAAAAAAAAAACGTCACCCGGAGTGAGACCAAGTGGCTTATTCCTCGTCAACAATGTCCAGGGAATTCCTGGCTCAGGAATTGTTTCTTTTTTTTTTTTTCTTTTGAGACGGAGTCTTGCTCTGTCGCCCAGGCTGGAGTGCAGTGGCGCAACTGCCTCACCACAACCTCTGCCTCCAGTGGTTCAAGCGATTCTCCCGTCTCAGCCTCACAAGTTGCTGGGATTACTGGCACCTGCCACCACGCCCGGTTAATTTTCCTATTTCTCAGTAGAGATGGCGTTTCCTTATATTGGCCAGGCTGGTCTTGAACCCCTGACCTCAGGTGATCCGCCCACCTCGGCCTCCCCGCGGTGAGTCTTACTTTCCAAGTGACTTCATTTTAAAATTTCCCTGTTCTGTACACTTTCCCGTTTATCTGTTTTGCTATCAAACTGAAGAATCAACCACCCATGACTAAATGTGTTGCAAAAACCCTTCCTCCAACACTGACACGCACGCTTCTGGGTGTCCAACTAAGCCAAGGTAAAAATAAAAAAATAGTCACATCAGGCAGACACAGGGTAGGAGGCAGCGCCGGGTAAGGCTGTGACATGTTTCAGAGAGTGAATCTTCCCTTCCCCGGCTGCCTAGCAGATAAGATTTCAAGTTCACCCACAGCCCTGGGTGAACAAATCTCTTAATCTCCCGTGAAGAATGTAGGTGATTTTCAGGCCGGATGCCGTGACTCACGCCTGTCATCCCAGCACTTTGGGAGGCCGAGGCAGGCAGATCCCATGAGGTCAGGAGTTTGAAACAAGCCTGGCCAACACGACTAAAAATACGAAAATTAGCCAGGCGTGGTGGCAGGTGCCTGTCCTCCCAGCTGCTCGGGAGGCTGAGGCAGGAGGATCATTTGAACCCGGGAGATGGAGGTTGCAGTGAGCCGAGATCACGCCACGGCACTCCAGCCTGGGCGACAGAGCGAGACTCCGGCTCAAAAACAAACAAACAAACAAAAAGAAGGTAGGTGATTTTGAGCGTGAGTCAGCCATCCCTTGGCAAAAAGGTTTGGGGTGATGAGGTTGCGGTTGTGGTGAGGGCTGAGGGTTTCACAGAACAAACATTCTGGCTTGCTGACTGTGACGCTTCACACTTTCATTCTCTGGCGTTCCCAATCGCTGACGGCTCAGAAGAGCTATTTTGAGCCCCGGGCTGTGGGGTTTGCCTTCCAGGGTGGGACCACTTACTTGTAGTGGAAACTCAGGTTACTCCTGGGGTCATGGCTGGCATTCCATGTCACCTGCACCGTTTCTAGATTAAAGTAGATGATCTGAATCTGTATTCCTTCTCCTAGACACAGAGAGATACAGGAAATTCACTGTCAGGCAACTCTTTTATTTTATTTTTCAATTTATTGTTGTTTTTGAGATGCAGTCTCTCCCTGTCGCCCAGGCTGGAGGGCAGTGCCGTGATCTCGGCTCACTGCAACCTTCACCTCAGGGTTCAAGAGATTCTCCTGCCTCAGCCTCCCGAGTGGCTGGGATGACAGGCGCCAGCCACCAAGCCCGGCTAATTTTTTGCATTTTTAGTAGAGACGGGGTTTCATCATATTCAACAGGATGGTCTGGATCTCCTGACCTCATGATCCGCCCACCTCAGCCTCCCAAAGTGCTGGGATGACAGGCGTGAGCCACCGCGCCCGGCGAGGCAACTCTAAAAACAGCTAGAGACTTACAGCACGGAGCCAGCACTTTCGTCCTAAGAAGGAGAGGCTGGTTTAAAAGGACAGAGATCTGGCTGAGCGCGGTGGCTCACCTCTGTCATCCCAGCACTTTGGGAGGCCGAGGCAGATGGATCAAGAGGTCAGGAGATCGAGACCATCCTGGCCAACACGGAGAAACCCCGTCTCTTCTAAAAATACAAAACGTTAGTCGGGCGTGGTGGCGGGCACCTGTCATCCCAGCTACTCGGGAGGCTGAGGCAGGAGAATTACTTGAACCCGGGAGGCAGAGGTTGCGGTGAGCCGAGATCGCGCCACTGCACTCCAGCCTGGGCGACAGAGTGAGAGTCCGTCTCAAAAATAAATAAATAAATAAAAAATAAAAGAACAGAGGTCTGGCTGGGTGTGGTGGCTCATGCCTGTAATGCCAACACTTTGGAAGACTGGGGCAGGTGGATCACCTGAGGTCATGCGTTTAAGACCAGCCCTGGCCAACACGGTGAAACACCGTCTCTACTAAAACTACAAAAATTAGCCATGTGTGGTGGCGGGTGCCTGTAATCCCAGCTACTCGGGAGGCTGAGGCAGAAGAATCGCTTGAACCTGGGAGAAGGTTGCAGTGAGCCGAGATTGCACCCCTGCACTCCAGCCTGGGCGACAGAGCTAGACTCCGTCTCAAAAAACAATAACAAATAAAAAGTCAAAGGACAGAGAAAACCAAGGTTTGTATGCACGGGTTACCTGTTAATTCCTTGAGCAAAAGCTGCAGAATACATAAAGCCTGGTCCAGAAGAGACAATGCCACCTTACATATCCACAGAAGATGTGTCATTGGATACACGATTGACGCTCATATCTGTGCAAGCCACTAGTGGGTGGACCTTACCCTTTGCAAAAACCTCAGAGACAAGTCAACAAGGGTACAATTATAGTTGCCTTTTTTTTTTTTTCGAGACACAGTCTCACTCTGTTGCCCAGGCTGGAGTGCAGTGGTGCGATCTCAGCTCACTGCAACCTCCACTTCCCAGGTTCACACCATTCTCCTGCCTCAACCTGCTGAGTAGCTGGGACTACAGGTGCCCACCACCACACCTGGCTAGTTTTTTGTGTTTTTAGGAGAGACAGGGTTTCACTGTGTTAGCCAGGATGGTCTCGATCTCCTGACCTCGTGATCCACCTGCCTCAGCCTCCCAAATCTCAGCTAGGATGACAGGCATGAGCCACCATGCCTGGCTGCTTTTGTTTGTTTGTGCAAAAGGTAATGTTCACCCACTAGTGCCATGCACGGATACGAGCATCAGTCATGTATCCAGTGACACATCCCCTGTGGATACCTAAGGTGGCATCGGAAACTGTCCCCATCGACCCACCTGACTGTCTTTCTCAAAACACCACACATACCAACTTCAGAAATGGACCGGCTGGGTGCGGTGGCTCACGCCTGTAATGCCAACACTTTGAAGACTGCAGGTGGATCACCTGAGGTCATGCCTAAGACCAGCCTGGCCAACACGGTGAAACACCGCCTCACTAAAATACAAAAAATTAGCCATGTGTGGTGGCGGTGCCTGTAATCCCAGCTACTCGGGAGGCTGAGGCAGAAGAATCATTTGAACCCGGGAGAAGGTTGCAGTGAGCCGAGATTGCACCCTGCACTCCAGCCTGGGCGACAGAGCTAGACTCCGTCTCAAAAACAATAACAAATAAAAAGTCAAAGGACAGAGAAACCAAGGTTTGTATGCACGGACCTGTTAATTCCTTGAGCAAAAGCTGCAGAATACATAAAGCCTGGTCCAGAAGAGACAATGCCACCTTACATATCCACAGAAGATGTGTCATTGATACACGATTGACGCCATATCTGTGCAAGCCACTAGTGGGTGGACCTCCCTTTGCAAAACTCTCAGAGACAAGTCAACAAGGGTACAATTATAGTTGCCTTTTTTTTTTTTAGACACAGTCTCACTCTGTTGCCCAGGCTGGAGTGCAGTGGTGCGATCTCAGCTCACTGCAACCTCCACTTCCCAGGTTCACACCATTCTCCTGCCTCAACCTGCTGAGTAGCTGGGACTACAGGTGCCCACCACCACACCTGGCTAGTTTTTTTGTGTTTTTAGGAGAGACAGGGTTTCACTGTGTTAGCCAGGATGGTCTCGATCTCCTGACCTCGTGATCCACCTGCCTCAGCCTCCCAAATTCAGCTGGATGACAGGCATGAGCCACCATGCCTGGCTGCTTTTGTTTGTTTGTGCAAAAGGTAATGTTCACCACCAGTGCCATGCACGGATACGAGCATCAGTCATGTATCCAGTGACACATCCCCTGTGATACCCCAAGGTGGCATCGAAACTGTCCCCATCGACCCACCTGACTGTCTTTCTAAAACACCACATACCAACTTCAGAAATGGACCAAGGGTGGGTGGCTCACGCCTGTAATCAACACTTTGGGAGGCCAAGGTGGGTGGATCAAGAGGTCAGGAGTTCAAGACCAGCCTGGCCACATGGTGAAACCCCGCCTCTATTAAAAACACAAAAATGAGCTGGTCCAGGTGGCAGGTGCACCTGTAATCCCAGCTACCCAGGAGGCTGAGGCAGGAGAATGGCTTGAACCCAGGAGGCAGAAGTTGTAGTGAACCAAGATTGTGTCACTGCACTCCAGCCTGGGTGACACAGCAAGACCGCATCAAAATAAACTAAACTAAAATAAAATAACAGAAATGGACCAACTCTAAAGAAGTATTTCTATCTTTGCTAGGAAGTTTGCTTAGACTTTAGTAGCTTTGACGTTTCAAGAGGTCTGGGTTTGTAATTCGAACACGGAGAATAGGAATATTTTAGAATTCAGCAAACATGCAATGATATTTTGGATAATGGCATAAGTCTCTCACTGTCAAAGAAGTGAGTTACAGGTTTGGAAAGACAGGCTACAGTGAACCTTATCATGTTGGGTTTTAAGTGGAGGTATCTGGAGGATAGATAGAGATAGACAGATAGATAGGTAGGTAGGTAGGTAGATAGATAGATAGATACATAGATACATAGATACATAGATATTAGATACAGAGATAGATAGGATAGATAGATAGATAGATAGATACATACATACATACATACATACATAGATGTATAGATAGATACATAGATAGATAGATAGTAATGTTAGATAGATAGAATTATATAGATGATGATAGAAATAGTTAGGACAAACAGATAGACAGATAGGTGGGGATTGATGGGTAGATGGATGAACCAATGGACAGGTGTGTTTAGAGGAAGGCAAGTGGATGTGGGTGGGTGGATGTACGGAATAAATGGATGAACGAGAGACAGATGAATGGGTGGATGGGTGGATGGATGATCAGATGATGTATGTGCATGCACAGGACTGACCTGGACGACGAGACGGACCAGCACCGATTTCAACCAAGTGACCTGACCATCCGATACTTCAGATCTGACCCAAGACCTGATCTGACCTTGACCTGACCTGACCTGACCCAAGGAAGTGACCTGACCTGACCGGACCAAACCAAGACTGTGACCTGGACCTGACCTGACCCACCGATCCTGACTGATCACCATGACCCAACGATCTGGACCTGACCTGACCTGACCTGATCGATCTGACCGATTGACCTGATCCAAACCGACCCATGAACCAACGTAGACGAACCATCTGATCACCTGACCATCTGACCCATGATGACCTGACCTGACTGACCTGATCTGACCTGACCTGACCAACGACCTGACCTGACCAGATCTGAACGACCTGACCTGACCTGACCTGACCTGACCTGACCTGACCTGACAATCTGATCTGACCTGACCTAATCATGATGATCTGACTTGACCTGGACCAGACCGACGACGACGCAAACAGATTGATGAACGGAACGGAATGATCATGAATGATGGACGGATCTGATTATGACGGACGGACGGATGACCTGACTGACTGGACGAGAGAAAGTGACTTATGTGATTTGACGATCACATTGTGACGGATCAATGAATCAACAGATGGAGTGACGGACGGATTGGATGATGAATGGGAAAGATAGATGAGATAAATTGACGGATAGATTCATGAATATATCTACTGATCAATCAACTCATAGATAAACACACATACTAAACATACAGTTCCTGGTCCTGCCACCAAAAGGGCATACAAATATGGATATTCCAGGAACAATAAATACAGTTATTATTCATGTATTTACTATAAACACATTTCGTCCCAGCCACTTGGGGAGGCTGAGTGCAGGAGACTGTGAACCCAGGAGGTGGAGGTTGCAGAGAGCCGAGATCATGCCACTGCCGTCCAGCCATGACAAGAGCGAGACCCGTATCAAAGAAAAAAAGAAAAGAAAAGAAAAGAAACTTTCACACTCATTGTTTGTTTTACAAAACAAACAGTGCCTGTTGCAAAGGAAACCACAAACCAAAATAGGACAAGAAGAGGGTGCTTAAATAAAGGATATTTCATGCAGGCCAGTGGTGAAAGCTACCTGTTGCTACATTGCCCCAAAGCCATCCAACCTCCCAGCAGAAAGACGGCAGCTCCCCACAGCAGAATTAACCGTGCCATGCCTGAAGCAGGCGTGGAGAGTGAGAGGTCCAGGAACCTGCTACGAGCAGATCGCTCATGACTCATAAGCAGAGGTCACCTCGATTTTAAAACGCAGAAAGGAAATTAGGAAATGATTACAGGCAGGAAGCACAGTGACGCCTCGATTTTAAAAGATAAGCTTGTCCACACACACACACACACACACACACACACACACATCAATCCAGGGTCACGATTACCACACACACAGGGCTGAGCTGAGCCCTTCCTTCCTTTCCTTCCACCCTCCCTCCCTCCTCCTTCCCCTCCCTCCTCCCCCTCCCTTCGTCTCCCTCCCTCCACCTCCTTCCCTCCTCCACCTCCTTCCTCCCCCTCCACCTCCTTCCTCCTCCACCTCCTTCCCCTCCCCTCCTTCCCCTCCCTCCACCTCCTTCCTCCCCCTCCTTCCCCTCCCTCCACCTCCTTCCCCTCCTCCACCTCCTTCCCCTCCCCTCCTTCCCCTCCCTCCACCTCCTCCTTCCCCTCCTCCTTCCCCTCCCTCCACCTCCTTCCCCTCCTCCACCTCCTTCCCCTCCTCCACCTCCTTCCCCTCCCTCCACCTCCTTCCCCTCCCTCCACCTCCTTCCTCCTCCACCTCCTTCTCCTCCACCTCCTTCCCCTCCTCCACCTCCTTCCCCTCCTCCACCTCCTTCCCCTCCCTCCACCTCCTTCCCTCCACCTCCTTCCCCTCCTCCACCTCCTTCCCCTCCCTCCACCTCCTTCCCCTCCCTCCACCTCCTTCCCCTCCTCCACCTCCTCCTTCCCCTCCTCCACCTCCTTCCCCTCCCTCCACCTCCTTCCTCCTCCACCTCCTTCCTCCTCCACCTCCTTCTTCCCCTCCCTCCACCTCCTTCCCTCCTCCACCTCCTTCCCTCCTCCACCTCCTTCCCCTCCTCCACCTCCTTCCCCTCCTCCACCTCCTTCCTCCTCCCTCCACCTCCTTCCCCTCCCTCCACCTCCTTCCCCTCCCTCCACCTCTCTTCCCTCCTCCACCTCCTTCTCTCCCTCCACCTCCTTCCCTCCTCCACCTCCTTCCCCTCCCTCCACCTCCTTCCCCTCCCTCCACCTCCTTCCCCTCCTCCACCTCCTTCCCTCCTCCACCTCCTTCCCCTCCTCCACCTCCTTCCCCTCCTCCACCTCCTTCCCCTCCTCCACCTCCTTCCCCTCCTCCACCTCCTTCCCCTCCTCCACCTCCTTCCCCTCCTCCACCTCCTTCCCCTCCCTCCACCTCCTTCCCTCCACCTCCACCTCCTTCCTCCTCCCTCCACCTCCTCCTTCCTCCCTCCACCTCCTTCCCCTCCCCTCCTTCCTCTCCCTCCACCTCCTTCCCCTCCTCCACCTCCTTCCCCTCCCCTCCACCTCCTTCCCCTCCCTCCACCTCCTTCCCCTCCTCCACCTCCTTCCCTCCTCCCTCCACCTCCTTCCTCCTCCTCCACCTCCTTCCCCTCCCTCCACCTCCTTCCTCCTCCACCTCCTTCCCCTCCCTCCACCTCCTTCCCCTCCTCCACCTCCTTCCCCTCCCTCCACCTCCTTCCCTCCCTCCACCTCCTTCCCCTCCCTCCACCTCCTTCCCCTCCTCCTCCACCTCCTTCCCTCCCTCCACCTCCTTCCCTCCCTCCACCTCCTTCCCTCCCTCCACCTCCTTCCTCCTCCCTCCACCTCCTTCCCCTCCCTCCACCTCCTTCCCTCCCTCCACCTTCCCTTCCCCTCCTCCTCCCTCCCCTCCACCCTTCCCCCTCCTCCCTCCACCTCCTTCCCCTCCTCCACCTCCTTCCTCCCTCCACCTCCTTCCCCTCCCTCCACCTCCTTCCCCTCCCTCCACCTCCTTCCTTCCCCTCCTCCTCCACCTCCTTCCTCTCCCTCCACCTCCTTCCCTCCCTCCACCTCCTTCCCTCCCTCCCCTCCACCTCCTTCCCTCCCTCCACCTCCTTCCCTCCCTCCACCTCCTTCCCTCCCTCCACCTCCTTCCCCTCCCCTCCACCTCCTTCCCTCCCTCCACCTCCTTCCCTCCCTCCACCTCCTTCCCCTCCTCCACCTCCTCCTTCCCTCCCTCCACCTCCTTCCCCTCCCTCCACCTCCTTCCCCTCCTCCACCTCCTTCCCCTCCTCCACCTCCTTCCCTCCCTCCACCTCCTTCCCTCCCTCCACCTCCTTCCCTCCCTCCACCTCCTCCCTCCCCCTCCCTCCACCCCTCCCCCTCCACCTCCTTCCCCTCCTCCACCTCCTTCCCCTCCTCCACCTCCTTCCCTCCCTCCACCTCCTTCCCCTCCCTCCACCTCCTTCCCCTCCCTCCACCTCCTTCCCCTCCCTCCACCTCCTTCCCCTCCTCCACCTCCTTCCCCTCCCTCCACCTCCTTCCTCCTCCTCCCTCCACCTCCTTCCCCTCCCTCCACCTCCTTCCCCTCCCCTCCCTCCTTCCCTCCCTCCACCTCCTTCCTCCCTCCACCTCCTTCCCCTCCCTCCACCTCCTCCTCCCCTCCCCTCCACCTCCTTCCCCTCCTCCACCTCCTTCCCCTCCTCCACCTCCTTCCCCTCCCTCCACCTCCTTCCCCCTCCCCCTCCACCTCCTTCCTCCCTCCACCTCCTTCCCTCCCTCCACCTCCTTCCCTCCCTCCACCTCCTTCCCCTCCCTCCACCTCCTTCCCCTCCTCCACCTCCTTCCCTCCCTCCACCTTTCCCCTCCCTCCACCTCCTTCCCTCCCTCCACCTCCTTCCCCTCCCTCCACCTCCTTCCTCCTCCCTCCACCTCCTTCCCCTCCTCCACCTCCTTCCTCCTCCTCCTCCTCCTTCCCCTCCTCCTCCTCCCTCCCTCCTCCCTCTCCTCCTCCACCTCCTCCTCCCCTCCCTCCTTCCTCACCTCCTCCTCCCTCCCCTCCACCTCCTCCTCCTCCTCCCTCCACCTCCTTCCCCTCCTCCCTCCTTCCTCCTCCCTCCTCCTTCCCCTCCTCCACCTCCTTCCCTCTCCTCCTTCCACCTCCTCCTCCTTCCCTCCCCTCCACCTCCACCTCCTTCCCTCCCCTCCACCTCCTTCCTCCTCCACCCCTCCTTCCCTCCCCTCCACCTCCTTCCCCTCCTCCCTCCACCTCCTTCCCCTCCTCCCTCCACCTCCTTCCTCCTCCACCTCCTCCCTCCTTCCCCTCCTCCTCCACCTCCTTCCCTCCCCTCCACCTCCTTCCACCTCCTCCTCCACCTCCTCCCTCCTCCTCCACCTCCTCCCTCCTCCACCTCCTCCCTCTCCTCCTCCCTCCACCTCCTTCCACCTCCTCCACCTCCTTCCCCTCCTCCACCTCCTTCCCCTCCACCTCCTCCACCTCCTCCCCTCCCCTCCACCTCCTCCTCCTCCACCTCCTCCTCCTCCCTCCTCCACCTCCTTCCCCTCCTCCACCTCCTTCCTCCTCCCTCCTCCCTCCTCCTCCCTCCTCCTTCCCTCACCCTTCCCCTCCTCCACCCTCCTCCTCCTCCTCCCCCTCTTCCCCTCCCTCCACCTCCTTCCCCTGCCCCTCCCTTCCCCTCCCTCCACCTCCTTCCCTCCCTCTCCTCCCCCTCCTCCCTCCCCTTCCCTCCCCACCACCTTCCCCACCCTCCCCTCCACCTCCTTCCCTCCCTCCACCTATCCTTTCCTCCCCTCTCCTCCCCTCCCTCCTCCCTCCCACCTTCCTCCCCTCCCTCCAACTTCTTCCCCTCCCTCCTCCACCTATCCCTTCCCCTCCCTCTCCTCCCCTCCCTCCCTACCTCTCCCTCTCCCACCCCTTTCCCTCCCTCCCTTCCATGTCCTTCCCCTCCCTCCCCTCCACCTACCCCTTCCGCCTCCTGCCCGCCCCTCCCACCTCCTTGCCTCCCTACCCTCCTCCCTCCTCCCTCCCTCCCTCTCCTTCCTTTCCCTTTCTTTCCTTTCTTCTTCCGAGACAGAGTCTCAATCTGTCACCCAGACTGGAGTGCAATGGTGTGATCTCGGCTCACGGCAACCTCCGCCTCCCGGGTTCAAGCGATTCTCCTGCCTCAGCCTCCCGACTAGCTGGGATGACAGGTGCGTGAGCCACCACACCCAGCTAGTTTTGTATTTTCAGTAGAGACGGGTTTCGCCATGTTGACCAGGCTGGTCTCAAACTGACCTCAGGTGATCCGCCCACCAGCCTCTCAAAGTGCTGGGATTATAGGCGCCAGCCTCTGTGCCCGGCTTTTCTTTCCTTTCTTGAGACAGGGTCTCGGTCTGGCACCCATGCAGGAGTGCAGCGGTGCAATCAGGGCTCACCGTAGCCTCAAACACCTGGGCTCAAGCCATCCTCTTGCCTCAACCTCCCTCATAGCCAGGATTACAGATGCACACACCCACCCTGCTAATTTTTGTATTTTAGTAGAGACAGGGTTTCGCCATGTTGACCAGGCTGGTCTCAAACTCCTGTACTCAAGTGATCCACCTGCCTCGGCCTCCCAAAGTGCTGGGATTGTACGCGTGAGCCACTGCACCTGGCCTGAGCTTTTCTTGAAAGCATATCACAGACCAGCCTGGCCAACATGGGGAAACCCTGTCTCTATTAAAAAATAAAATGAGCTGCAATCCCAGCTACTCGGGAGGCTGAGGCACGAGAATCACTTGAACCCGGGAGGCGGAGGTTGCAGAGAGCTGAGATCGCACCACTGCACTCCAGCCTGGTGACAGAGCCAGACTCCGCCTCAAACAAACAAACAAACAAAAGGAACCATCTTTGCCCAGGACCCTCCACAACTTCGGTTCCTCCAGGTGTCAGAAGTGGCTTCATTCAATACTCACCAAGATACAGTTCTGAGGGTCTGATATCTCCCAGGCACTGGGAGGTGAAAATAATATGGCCTGGCTGAGAGACAAGGCGACAATAGACATAAAAGATTGAACATTGTTCGGATCTCAGGACCCAATCAATGTCCAGTGTGACTGCTGGACGATACATGCTCTTATATCCAAAGCAGGCAAGTCTGCAGAGAGAGAAGGAGGTTGTGGCCTAAAACAGACAGGACTCTCTGCCCTCATGAAGAATGCGTTCTATAGGAGGAGAGGAAGCTGAAATAAGTATGTGTGCCCTGAACATGGTCATGGTGAACACTGGGAAAGAGAAGTGGCCGGGCGCAGTGGCTCACGCCTGTAATCTTAACATTTTGGGAGGCCAAGGTGGGTGGATCACCTGAGGTCAGGAGTTCAAGACCAGCCTGGCCGACATGGTGAAACCCCGTCTCTATTAAAAACACAAAAAATGAGCTGGTCCAGGTGGCAGGTGCCTGTAATCCCAGCTACCCAGGAGGCTGAGGCAGGAGAATGGCTTGAACCCAGGAGGCAGAAGTTGTAGTGAACCAAGATTGTGTCACTGCACTCCAGCCTGGGTGACACAGCAAGACTCCGTATCAAAATAAACTAAACTAAAATAAAATAACAGAAATGGACCAACTCTAAAGAAGTATTTCTATCTTTGATAGGAAGTTTGCTTAGACTTTAGTAGCTTTGACGTTTCAAGAGGTCTGGGTTTGTAATTCCGAACACGGAGAATAGGAATATTTTAGAATTCAGCAAACATGCAATGATATTTTGGATAATGGCAGCCAAGTCTCTCACTGTCAAAGAAGTGAGTTACAGGTTTGGAAAGACAGGCTACAGTGAACCTTATCATGTTGGGTTTTAAGTGGAGGTATCTGGAGGATAGATAGAGATAGACAGATAGATAGGTAGGTAGGTAGGTAGATAGATAGATAGATACATAGATACATAGATACATAGATACATAGATACATAGATAGATAGATAGATAGATAGATAGATAGATAGATAGATACATAGATACATACATACATACATACATACATACATAGATGATAGATAGATACATAGATAGATAGATAGTAATGTTAGATAGATAGAATTATATAGATGATGATAGAAATAGTTAGACAAACAGATAGACACAGATAGGTGGGGATTGATGGGTAGATGGATGAATCAATGGACAGGTGGGTGTTTAGATGGAAGGCAAGTGGATGGGTGGGTGGATGCATGAATAAATGGATGAACAGATACATAGATGAATGGGTGGATGGGTGGATGGATGCATGGATAGATGGATATGTAGATGTGCACATGGATGGGTGGATGGATGGATGGATGAGTGGATGAAAGTGTGGCTGAGTGCACGGGTGGATGGATGGTTTGATGGATGGGTAGATGGATGTATTGGTGGATGGATGGATGGATGGATAAGTGGATGAAAGGGTGGGTGGATGGGTGGGTGGATGAGTGAGGGGATGGATGGATAAATGGATGAACAGATACATAGATGAATGGGTGGATGGTGGATGGATGGTTTGATGGATGGGTAGATGGATGTATTGGTGGATGGATGGATGGATGGATGGATGGATGGATGGATAGATGGATGGATGGATGATGGATGGATGGATGGATGGATGGATGGATGGTGGATGGATGGATGGATGGATGGATGGATGGGTGGATGGATGGATGGATGGATGGATGGATGGATGGATGGGTGGATGGATGGATGGATGGATGGATGGATGGATGGATGGATGGATGGATGGATGGATGGATGATGGGTGGACAGTGGAAGGGAGGATGGATGGACGGATGGATGGATGATAGATGGGTGGATGGATGGATGGATGGATGGATGGATGGATGGGTGGATGGTGGATGGATAGGTGGATGGATACATTGGTGGATGGATCAATGAATAATAGATGGAGGATGGACGGATGGATGATGAATGGGAAAAGATAGATGAGATAAATTGATGGATAGATTAACATGAATATATCTACTGATCAATCAATCATAGATAAACACACACGCAAACATACAGTTCCTGGTTCTGGCCACCAAAAGGGCATACAAGCAGTGGATATTCCAGGAACAATAAATACAGTTATTATTCATGTATTTACTTATAAATACATTTCGTCCCAGCTACTTGGGAGGCTGAGGCAGGAGAATTGCTAGAACCCAGGAGGTGGAGGTTGCAGAGAGCCGAGATCATGCCACTGCCGTCCAGCCTGGGCGACAAGAGCGAGACTCCGTATCAAAGAAAAAAAAGAAAAGAAAAGAAAAAAGAAACTTTCACACTCATTGTTTAAGTTTTACAAAACAAACAGTGCCTGGTTGCAAAGGAAACCACAAACCAAAATAGGACAAGAAGAGGGTGCTTAAATAAAGGATATTTCATGCAGGCCAGTGGTGAAAGCTTACCTGTTGCTACTTGCCCCAAAGCCATCCAACCTCCCAGCAGAAAGACGGCAGCTCCCCACAGCAGAACCAACCGTGCCATGCCTGAAGCAGGCGTGGAGAGTGAGGTCCTCAGGAACCTGCCACGAGCAGATCGCTCATGACTCATAAGCAGAGGTCACCCTCGATTTTAAAAACGCAGAAAGGAAATTAGGGAAATGATTACAGGCAGGAAGCACAGTGACGCTCGATTTTAAAAGATACGCTTGTCACACACACACACACACACACACACACACACACACACACACACACATCAATCCAGGGTCACGATTACCACACACAGCTGAGCTGAGCCCTTCCTTCCTTTCCTTCACCTCCCTCCCCTCCTCCTTCCCTCCTCCCCTCCCTCCCCTTCGTCTCCCTCCCTCCACCTCCTTCCCCTCCCTCCACCTCCTTCCCTCCCTCCACCTCCTTCCCTCCCTCCACCTCCTTCCCCTCCCCTCCTTCCCCTCCCTCCACCTCCTTCCTCCCTCCACCTCCTTCCCCTCCCTCCCCTCCTCCTTCCCTCCTCCTCCTTCCTTCCCCTCCTCCTCCTTCCCCTCCTCCACCTCCTCCTCCCTCCTCCCCTCCTTCCCCTCCCTCCACCTCCTTCCCCTCCTCCACCTCCTCCTTCCCCTCCCTCCACCTCCTTCCTCCCTCCCTCCACCTCCTCCTTCCCTCCCTCCACCTCCTCCTCCCTCCCTCCACCTCCTTCCCCTCCCTCCACCTCCTTCCCTCCCTCCACCTCCTTCCTTCCTCCTCCACTCCTTCCCCTCCTCCACCTCCTTCCCCTCCCCCTCCTTCCTCCTCCTCCTCCTCCTCCTTCCCTCCCTCCACCTCCTTCCCCTCCCTCCTCCCCTCCTTCCCCTCCTCCACCTCCTTCCTCCTCCACCTCCTTCCTCCTCCTCCACCTCCTTCCCCTCCCTCCACCTCCTTCCCCTCCCTCCACCTCCTTCCCCTCCCTCCACCTCCTTCCCCTCCCTCCACCTCCTTCCTCCTCCCTCCACCTCCTCCCCTCCTCCACCTCCTTCCCCTCCTCCACCTCCTTCCTCCCTCCACCTCCTTCCCCTCCTCCTCCACCTCCTTCCCCTCCCTCCACCTCCTTCCCCTCCCCTCCACCTCCTTCCCTCCCTCCACCTCCTTCCCTCCTCCACCTCCTTCCCTCCTCCACCTCCTTCCCTCCTCCACCTCCTTCCCCTCCCCTCCACCTCCTTCCCTCCCTCCACCTCCTTCCCCTCCCTCCACCTCCTTCCCCTCCCTCCACCTCCTTCCCTCCCTCCACCTCCTTCCTCCTCCCCCCTCCACCTCCTTCCTCCTCCACCTCCTTCCTTCCTTCCCCTCCCTCCACCTCCTTCCCCTCCCCTCCACCTCCTTCCCTCCCTCCACCTCCTTCCCTCCCTCCACCTCCTTCCCCTCCTCCACCTCCTTCCCCTCCTCCACCTCCTTCCCCTCCTCCACCTCCTTCCCCTCCCCTCCACCTCCTTCCTCCTCCCTCCACCTCCTTCCCCTCCCTCCACCTCCTTCCTCCTCCTCCACCTCCTTCCCCTCCCTCCACCTCCTTCCCTCCTCCTCCACCTCCTTCCCCTCCCTCCACCTCCTTCCCTCCCTCCACCTCCTTCCTCCTCCACCTCCTTCCCCTCCCCTCCACCTCCTCCTTCCCTCCCTCCACCTCCTTCCCCTCCTCCACCTCCTTCCCTCCTCCACCTCCTTCCCTCCCTCCACCTCCTTCCCTCCCTCCACCTCCTTCCCCTCCCTCCACCTCCTTCCTCCTCCCTCCACCTCCTTCCCCTCCCTCCACCTCCTTCCCTCCTCCTCCTTCCCTCCTCCCCTCCTTCCCCTCCCCTCCACCTCCTTCCCCTCCTCCTCCTTCCCCTCCCCTCCTTCCTCCCCTCCTCCACCTCCTTCCCCTCCTCCACCTCCTTCCTCCTCCCTCCTATCCTCCCCTCCCCTCCTCCTCCTCCCTCCACCTCCTTCCCTCCTCCCTCCACCTCCTTCCCCTCCCTCCACCTCCTTCCCCTCCACCTCCTCCACCTCCTCCGCCTCCTCCTCCCTCCACCTCCTTCCCCTCTCCTCCACCTCCACCTCCTCTCCCTCTCCACCTCCTTCCCCTCCCTCCACCTCCTCTCCCCTCCACCTCCTTCCTCCACCTCCTCCACCTCCTCCCCTCCCTCCTCCACCTCCTCCACCTCTCCTCCCCTCCCTCCTCCACCTCCTCCCCTCCCTCCACCTCTCCTCCTCCACCTCCTCCTCCCCTCCCTCCTCCCTCCACCTCCTCCTCCACCTCCTCCTCCTCCCTCCACCTCCTTCCCCTCCCTCCACCTCCTTCCTCCTCCTCCACCTCCTCCCCTCCTCCACCTCCTTCCCTCCACCTCTCCTCCTCCACCTCCTCCTCCTCCTCCACCTCCTCCCCTCCCTCCACCTCCTTCCCCTCCTCCTCCACCTCCTTCCCTCCTCCCCTCCTCCTCCCTCCTCCACCTCTCCTTCCCCTCCTCCACCTCCTCCACCTCCTCCTCCTCCTCCTCCTTCCCTCCCTCCACCTCCTTCCACCTCCTCCTCCTCCTTCCTCCTCCACCTCCTCCACCTCCTCCACCTCCTCCACCTCCTCCCTCCTCCACCTCCTTCTCCTCCTCTCCACCTCCTTCCCTCCCTCCACCTCCTCCCTCCACCTCCTCCTCCTCCTCCACCTCCCCTCCCTCCCTCCACCTCCTTCCTCCCTCCACCTCCTTCCCACCTCTCCTCCTCCACCTCCTCCACCTTCCTCCCTCCACCTCTCCTCCCCTCCTCCACTTCCTCCCCTCCCTCCACCTCCCTCCTCCACCTCCTCCTTCCTCCTCCACCTCCTCCTCCTCCTCCTCCTCCACCTCCTCCACCTCCTCCACCTCCACCTCCTTCCTCCCTCCACCTCCTTCCTCCTCCACCTCCCTCCTCCCTCCACCTCCTTCCCTCCTCCACCTCCTTCCTCCTCCCTCCACCTCCTCCTCCTCCTCCTCCACCTCTCCTCCTCCACCTCCACCTCCTCCCTCCTCCTCCACCTCCTTCCTCCTCCCCTCCTCCTCCTTCCCTCCTCCACCTCCTCCCTCCTCCTCCACCTCCTCCACCTCCTCCTCCTCCACCTCCTCCTCCCTCCACCTCCTCCTCCTCCCTCCACCTCCTCCTTCCCCTCCTCCACCTCCTCCCCTCCCTCCACCTCCTCTTCCTCCCTCCTCCTCCTCCTCCACCTCCTTCCCTCCTCCACCTCCTTCCTCCCTCCTCCTCCTTCCTCCTCCTCCACCTCTCTTCCACCTCCTCCACCTCCTCCTCCCTCCACCTCCTCCTCCCTCCACCTCCTTCCCCTCCACCTCCTTCCCTCCCTCCACCTCACTTCCTTCCCCTCCCCTCCTTCCCCTCCACCTCCCTCCTCCACCTCCTTCCCCTCCCTCCACCTCCTTCCCCTCCTCCTCCTATCCTTCCCCCTCCTCCTCCTTCCCCTCCACCTCCTTCCCCTCCCTCCACCTCCTCCTTCCTCCTCCCTCCACCTCCACCTCCTTCCCCTCCCTCCACCTCCTCCCCTCCCTCCACCTCCTTCCTCCCTCCTCCACCTCCTTCCCCTCCCTCCACCTCCACCTCCTTCCCCTCCCTCCACCTCCTTCCCCTCCTCCACCTCCTTCCCCTCCCTCCACCTCCTCCTTCCCCTCCCTCCACCTCCTCCTTCCCCTCCCTCCTCCACCTCCTTCCCTCCACCTCCTTCCTCCTCCTCCTTCCCCTCCCTCCACCTCCTTCCCCTCCCTCCACCTCCTTCCTCCCTCCTCCTCCTCCACCTCCTTCCTCCTCCTCCACCTCCTCCTTCCCCTCCCTCCTCCTCCCTCCCTCCACCTCCTTCCCCTCCCCTCCCTCCACCTCCTTCCTCCTCCACCTCCTTCCCTCCTCCTCCACCTCCTTCCCCTCCCTCCACCTCCTTCCCCTCCCTCCACCTCCTCCTTCCCCTCCCCTCCTTCCCCTCCCTCCACCTCCTCCTTCCCCTCCCTCCACCTCCTTCCCCTCCCTCCACCTCCTTCCCCTCCCTCCACCTCCTCCTCCTCCACCTCCTTCCCCTCCCTCCACCTCCTTCCCCTCCCTCCTCCTCCCTCCTCCTCCACCTCCTTCCTCCTCCACCTCCTTCCCCTCCCTCCACCTCCTTCCTCCTCCACCTCCTTCCCCTCCCTCCACCTCCTTCCCCTCCCTCCACCTCCTTCCTCCTCCACCTCCTCCTCCTCCTCCACCTCCTTCCCTCCACCTCCTTCCCTCCTCCACCTCCTCCTCCTCCACCTCCTCCCTCCTCCACCTCCTTCCCCTCCCTCCACCTCCTTCCCTCCTCCTCCTCCCTCCCTCCACCTCCTTCCCCTCCCTCTCCTCCTCCCTCCCCTCCTTCCCTCCTCCTCCTCCTTCCTCCTCCTCCACCTCCTTCCCTCCACCTCCTTCCCCTCCCTCCACCTCCACCTCCTTCCCCTCCCCTCCCTCCTCCTCCCTCCTCCCCTCCTCCACCTCCTTCCCCTCCCTCCACCTCCTTCCCCTCCCTCCTCCAACTTCTTCCCCCTCCCCTCCCTCCACCTATCCTTTCCTCCCTCTCCTCCCCTCCCTCCCCTACCTCTCCCTCTCCCACCCCTTTCCCTCCCTCCCTTCCATGTCCTTTCCTCCCCTCCCCTCCTCCTCCCTCCACCTCCTTCCCCTCCCTCCTCCACCTCCTTCCTCCTCCACCTCCTCCTCCCTCCCTCCCTCCCTCTCCTTCCTTTCCCTTTCTTTTCCTTTCTTCTTCCGAGACAGAGTCTCAATCTGTCACCCAGACTGGAGTGCAATGGTGTGATCTCGGCTCACGGCAACCTCCGCCTCCCGGGTTCAAGCGATTCTCCTGCCTCAGCCTCCCGACTAGCTGGGATGACAGGTGCGTGAGCCACCACACCCAGCTAGTTTTTGTATTTTCAGTAGAGACGGGGTTTTGCCATGTTGGCCAGGCTGGTCTCAAACTTCTGACCTCAGGTGATCCGCCCACCTCAGCCTCTCAAAGTGCTGGGATTATAGGCGTCAGCCTCTGTGCCCGGCTTTTCTTTCCTTTTCTTCGAGACAGGGTCTCGGTCTGGCACCCATGCAGGAGTGCAGCGGTGCAATCAGGGCTCACCGTAGCCTCAAACACCTGGGCTCAAGCCATCCTCTTGCCTCAACCTCCCTCATAGCCAGGATTACAGATGCACACCACCCACCCTGCTAATTTTTGTATTTTTAGTAGAGACAGGGTTTCGCCATGTTGACCAGGCTGGTCTCAAACTCCTGTACTCAAGTGATCCACCTGCCTCGGCCTCCCAAAGTGCTGGGATTGTACGCAGAGCCACTGCACCTGGCCTGAGCTTTTCTTGAAAGCATATCACAGACCAGCCTGGCCAACATGGGGAAACCCTGTCTCTATTAAAAATAAAATGAGCTGCAATCCCAGCTACTCGGGAGGCTGAGGCACGAGAATCACTTGAACCCGGGAGGCGGAGGTTGCAGAGAGCTGAGATCGCACCACTGCACTCCAGCCTGGTGACAGAGCCAGACTCCGTCTCAAACAAACAAACAAACAAACAAAAGGAACCATCTTTGCCCAGGACCCTCCACAACTTCGGTTCCTCCAGGTGTCAGAAGTGGCTTCATTCAATACTCACTCAAGATACAGTTCTGGAGGGTCTGATATCTCCCAGGCACTGGGAGGTGAAAATAATATGGCCTCCTCCTCCTCCCTCCTCCCTCCTCCTCCCCTCCACCTCCTTCCCTCCCCTCCTTCCTCCACCTCCTTCCCCCTCCTCCACCTCCTCCCCTCCTCCACCTCCTCCTTCCCCTCCCTCCTTCCCCTCCCTCCACCTCCTTCCCCTCCCTCCACCTCCTTCCCCTCCCTCCACCTCCTTCCTCCTCCACCTCCTTCCCCTCCCTCCACCTCCTTCCCCTCCCTCCACCTCCTCCCCTCCACCTCCTTCCCCTCCTCCACCTCCTTCCCCTCCTCCACCTCCTTCCCCTCCCCTCCACCTCCTTCCCCCTCCCTCCACCTCCTTCCCCTCCCTCCACCTCCTTCCCCTCCCCTCCACCTCCTCCTTCCCCTCCCTCCACCTCCTTCCCCTCCCTCCACCTCCTTCCCCTCCCTCCACCTCCTTCCCCTCCCTCCACCTCCTTCCCTCCACCTCCTCCTTCCCCTCCCTCCACCTCCTTCCCCTCCTCCCCTCCACCTCCTTCCCCCTCCCTCCACCTCCTTCCCCCTCCCTCCACCTCCTTCCCCTCCCTCCACCTCCTTCCTCCTCCTTCCACCCCTCCCTCCACCTCCTCCCTCCTCCCTCCTCCACCTCCTTCCCCTCCACCTCCACCTCCTTCCCCTCCCTCCACCTCCTTCCCCTCCCTCCACCTCCTTCCCTCCCTCCACCTCCTTCCCTCCCTCCACCTCCTTCCCCTCCCTCCACCTCCTTCCTCCTCCACCTCCTTCCTCCTCCTTCCCCCTCCTCCACCTCCTTCCTCCCCTCCCCTCCTCCTCCCTCCACCTCCTTCCCTCCCTCCACCTCCTTCCCCTCCCTCCACCTCCTTCCCCTCCTCCACCTCCTTCCCTCCCTCCTCCCTCCCCTCCTCCTCCTCCTTCCCCCTCCTCCACCTCCTTCCCCTCCCTCCCTCCACCTCCTCCTCCACCTCCTTCCCCTCCACCTCCTTCCTCCTCCCTCCACCTCCTTCCCTCCCTCCTCCTCCCTCCACCTCCTTCCCTCCCTCCACCTCCTTCCCTCCCTCCACCTCCTTCCTCCCTCCACCTCCTCCTCCCTCCCCTCCTCCTCCACCTCCTTCCCCTCCCCTCACCTCCTCTCCTCCCTCCCCTCCTTCCCCCTCCTCCACCTCCTTCCCCTCCCTCCACCTCCTCCTCCCTCCACCTCCTTCCCTCCCTCCTCCCTCCTCCCTCCCTTCCATGTCCTTTCCTCCCCTCCTCCACCTACCCCTTCCGTCTCCTGCCCGCCCCTCCCACCTCCCTTGCCTCCCCACCTCCTCCTCCCTCCTCCCTCCCTCTCTCCTTCCTTTCCCTTTCTTTTCCTTTCTTCTTCCGAGACAGAGTCTCAATCTGTCACCCAGACTGGAGTGCAATGGTGTGATCTCGGCTCACGGCAACCTCCGCCTCGGGTTCAGCGATTCTCCTGCCTCAGCCTCCCGACTAGCTGGGATGACAGGTGCGTGAGCCACCACACCCAGCTAGTTTTGTATTTTCAGTAGAGACGGGTTTTGCCATGTTGGCCAGGCTGGTCTCAAACTGACCTCAGGTGATCCGCCCACCTCAGCCTCTCAAAGTGCTGGGATTATGGCGCCAGCCTCTGTGCCCGGCTTTTCTTTTCCTTTTCTTGAGACAGGGTCTCGGGTCTGGCACCCATGCAGGAGTGCAGCGGTGCAATCAGGGCTCACCGTAGCCTCAAACACCTGGGCTCAAGCCATCCTCTTGCCTCAACCTCCCTCATAGCCAGGATTACAGATGCACACCACCCACCCTGCTAATTTTTGTATTTTTAGTAGAGACAGGGTTTCGCCATGTTGACCAGGCTGGTCTCAAACTCCTGTACTCAAGTGATCCACCTGCCTCGGCCTCCCAAAGTGCTGGGATTGTACGTGTGAGCCACTGCACCTGGCCTGAGCTTTTCTTGAAAGCATATCACAGACCAGCCTGGCCAACATGGGGAAACCCTGTCTCTATTAAAAAAATAAAAATGAGCTGCAATCCCAGCTACTCGGGAGGCTGAGGCACGAGAATCACTTGAACCCGGGAGGCGGAGGTTGCAGAGAGCTGAGATCGCACCACTGCACTCCAGCCTGGTGACAGAGCCAGACTCCGTCTCAAACAAACAAACAAACAAAAAGGAACCATCTTTGCCCAGGACCCTCCACAACTTCGGTTCCTCCAGGTGTCAGAAGTGGCTTCATTCAATACTCACTCAAGATACAGTTCTGGAGGGTCTGATATCTCCCAGGCACTGGGGAGGTGAAAATAATATGGCCTGGCTCCGAGAGACAAGGCGACAATAGACATAAAAGATTGAACATTGTTCGGATCTCAGGACCCAATCAATGTCCAGTGTGACTGCTGGACGATACATGCTCTTATATATCCAAAGCAGGCAAGTCTGCAGAGAGAGAGAAAGGAGGTTGTGGCCTAAAAACAGACAGGACTCTCTGCCCTCATGAAGAATGCGTTCTATAGGAGGAGAGGAAGCTGAAATAAGTATGTGTGCCCTGAACATGGTCATGGTGAACACTGGGAAAAAGAGAAGTGGCCGGGCGCAGTGGTTCACGCCTGTAATCCCAAGACTTTGGGAGGACGAGTTGAGTGGGTCACCTGAGATCAGGAGTTCAATACTGCCTGGACAATATAGTGAAACCCCATCTCTGCTATAAATACAAAAAAAAAAAAAAATTAGCCAGGTGTGGTGGCAGGTGCCTGTAATCCCAGCTACTCAGGAGGCTGAGGCAGGAGGATCACTTGAACCTAGGAGGTGGAGCTTGCAGTGAGCCGAGATCGCGCCCCTGTACTCCAGCCTGGGTGACAGAGTGAGACTCCCTCTCAAAAAAAAAAAAAAAGAAGAAGAGAAGCCGGGCGCGGTGGCTCACGCCTGTAATCCCAGCACTTTGGGAGACCGAGGCAGGTGGATCACAAGGTCAGGAGTTTGAGACCAGCCTGGTCAATACAGTGAAACCCCGTCCCTATTAAAAATACAAAAATAAGCTGGGCATGGTGGCGGGTGCCCGTAATCCTAGCTACTGGGGAGGCTGAGGCAGGAGAATCACTTGAACTCGGGAGGTGTAGGTTGCAGTGAGCCGAGATCGTGTGACTGCACCTCAAACTGGGTGACAGAGTGAGACACCATCTCAAAAAAAAAAAAAAAGAAAAGAAAAAATAGAAAAGGAAAAGGGAAGTGGAGGGGGAGGAAGGGCAGAGGCAGAACTGTTCATTTCTGTGGTCAGGAAGGTTTTTGGATGGGGGACCTTCAGGCGTAAAGGAAGAAGTCCCCAAAGCCAGCCTTGGCCTCTCCCTTACCCAGGGGTTCTCGATCTCTGCCCTAGTGATATTTTAGCTGGATAATTCTTGGTGGTGTGGGCCGTGCTATGCATCATAAGATGCTGAGCAGTATCTATGACGTCCAACCACTAAATGTCAGCAGCACCTCCCAGCTCTTGCTGTGACAACCAGAAATTCAACTGATTTTGCCCTGGGGGGCAAAATCACTCCTGATTGTAAATCACTGCCTTTCATAGATAGATAGATAGATAGATAGATAGATAGATAGATAGGTAAATAGTGGATTGATAGATAAATCGATAGATGATAGATAGATAATGGATTGATAGATGAATAGATAGATGATTGATAGATGATAGATAGATAGATAAATAGTGGATTGATAGATAAATCGATAGATGATAGATAGATACATAGATAGATAATGGATTGATAGATGTATAGATAGATGATTGATAGATGATAGATAGATAGATAAATAGTGGATTGATAGATAAATCGATCAATGATAGATAGATAATGGATTGATAGATGAATAGATAGATGATAGATAGATAGATAGATAAATAGTGGATTGATAGATAAATCGATAGATGATAGATAGATACATAGATAGATAATGGATTGATAGATGAATAGATAGATGATTGATAGATAGATAGATGATAGATAGATAGATAGATAGATAGATAGATAGATAGAGCGGGCATGGTGGCTCATGCCTGTAATCCCAGCACTTTGGGAGGCCGAGGTTGGCGGATCACAAGGTCGAGAGATCGAGACCATCCTGGCCAGCACGGTGAAACCCTGTCTCTACTAAAAGTACAAAAATTAGTTTGGCATTGTGGTGTGCGCCTGTAATCCCAGCTATTCGGGAGGCTGAGGCAGGAGAATCGCTTGAACCCAGGAGACGGAGGTTGCTGTGAGCTGAGATCGTGCCACTGTACTCCAGCCTGAGTGACAGAGTGAAACTGCATCTCAAAAAATAGATAGATAGATAGATAGATAGATAGATAGATAGATAGATAATACACATGATAGATAGATAGATAGATAGATAGATAGATAGATAGATAGATAGCTGAAAAGATGGATAAACGGTTACAGAGATGATAGATACATAGACAGATAGAAAGGTAGAAGAATAGATGAATAGAAAGATAAATGGATAGATAATAGATACATAGAAAGATAGAAGAATGGCGGGGTACATAGATGAATGAATGGATAAATAGATGGATATGTATATGGATGCATGGATAGATAGATGAATGGTTAGATGATACATACTAGATAGATGATAGAATGGATCACTAGATAGTTGAATAGATGGATAAGTGATTAGATAGATGATAAATACATAGATAGATAAACAGATTAATGAATGAGTAGATAGATGATTGATAGATAGATAGATAGATAGATAGATAGATAGATAGATAGATAGACAGGATAAATAGATAGATCGATGAATAGATGGATAAATGGTTAGATAGATGATAGATACATAGAAAGGTAGAAGAATGGATGAATAGATAGATAAATGGATAGATACTAATTGATATGTAGATCAAAAGACAGAAGTATGGATGAATAGATGAATGGATAGATAGATGAATGATAGATAGAGAGAAAGAACACAAAATAAAGAGAATTTCTCACAGTAAGTGAGGGTTTCTCAACCTTGAAGCTATTTCCATTCAGGATATTTTCATCCGCATCGTTCTCTGCTGTGAGGCCCGTCCTGTGCATTGGGGGATGTGGAGAAAATCTCTAGACTATACGCAGTAAATATCAGCAGTATCCCCCACCAAGTCATGACAAGCAAAAAAACGCCTCCGTCCTTTTCCAAATGTCCACTGAAAGTTGAGAGACCTCCCTTCCTCTCCCTTCCCAACCCTCCATTGTCCCCCAACACCCCAGGGTCACTGGAGCTCCTACCTCTTCTCCACTTGCCTTCTGGGAGCTGTGATTTCAGGCACTTTACATATGAAGAGGAGAGAATTGTAGGCTGATAACAAGGGGAGATGCGGAGGGCCACAGAGGCCAATCTGAAGTCAAAGAAGACAACCAGGGTTCACCTTGGCTCTTCTGAGACTCAGGAATTGTCATCTGGACACATGGGTCTTTGACGGACACAGAAACATGTGGTTCTTGAAAATGGATTATTACAGCTACTCAGCTCAATTAAAATAATAAAAGGAGTATTTGCTCTTCGGGGTAACCCATGATGCATGACGAGGAACTTGGAACACACCAGTTCTCTTGCACCTCCTTGTCAATTACTAGCATGTTTCCAGGCTTCATAGCTCCTTCCTCTGAAACGCAGAAACGCAGAATGGATCCGGAACATTCTAGATGGCTCTGGGAAAACCATGACTCTGGGAAGGATGATACCACGGAAAACACGTTTGCTGGAGTTAGGAGAGTGAGATGAAATGCCAGGTGTTTGTTTGTTTGTTTGTTTGTTTGTTTGTTTTTGAGATGGAGTCTCGCTCTGTCACCCAAGCTGGAGTGCACTGGCAATCTGGGCTCACTGCAACATCCACCTCCAGGTTCAAGCAATTCTCCTGCCTCAGCCTCCCAAGTAGCTGGGATTACAGGCACCTCCCACCACGCCCAGCTAATTTTGTATTTTTAGTAGAGACGGGTTTTCACTATGTTGGCCAGGCTGGTCTCAAACTCCCGACCTCAGGTGACTCCACCCACCTCAGCCTCCTAAAGTGCTGGGATGACAGGCATGAGCCATCATGCCCGGCCGCCAGGTGTTACATATAAAGTTTTGGTGCCACAAAAGGAATAACACTCAAATACAAAATTTTCTTTTTAATTTTCAGCAAGGCAAGGTGCTTCTATAAAAGGGCGCCCTTACAGATGGAAAATGGCCAGTGCACACCGGACAAAGGAGGGAAGGGGTCTTATCCTGACGCACGTGGTCCCTGCTGCTGTGTCGCTCCTCATTGGCTAGGTTAGACTGCACAGGCTAAACTAATTCGATTGGCTAATTTAAAGGAGTGACGGGTCAGTGCTTTGGTGGGAGTCAGGCAGAGCAGGTAGCAGGTGTTGGGATGAGTCAGGTGGAGCAGGTGACCGGAATGAGTCAGGGTGGAGCAGGTGGTGGAAAAGGTTGCTTTACAAGGAAGTTAAGTTTCAAAGTAGAAGGCAAAGAATTGAACATACTGACATATTAACTCTTTGAAAAAACTTAGAACTCCTATCGAACACAGGAAATTCTTCAGCCACTTCAGTGCTCTGGCTCTTCCTTTTACAAGTGGATACGTTTGGGAGTGTTAAGATCTGAAGGGCAGGCAAAGCACGTCCTTCCTTCTGGACTCCAGAGGAAACTTATTCTATGTACGTTCTGAAGGTCATCCTTGTCTGTCATGCAGATGACACACACCACCTGCCCCGCTTCCTGTTTCTTCATCATCTTGATCCCAAGCCACAAACCAATATTGTGTTGTTTGTGTTTCACAATAGCATGGACGATGAGTCAGCTGGGAGGAAAACGGGAGGATGGCAGCCATCAAACATCTCTTCGGATGCAGCTCAACCTGGAACCGCTACTCTAAGAAGGCCTTTGTAATTTCTCACAGTAAGTGAGGGTTTCTCAACCTTGAAGCTATTTCCATTCAGGATATTTTCATCCGATCGTTCTCTGCTGTGAGGCCCGTCCTGTGCATTGGGGGATGTGGAGAAAATCTCTAGACTATACGCAGTAAATATCAGCAGTATCCCCCACCAAGTCATGACAAGCAAAAACGCCTCCGTCCCTTTTCCAAATGTCCACTGAAAGTTGAGAGACCTCCTTCCTCTCCCTTCCCAACCTCCATTGTCCCCAACACCCCAGGGTCACTGGAGCTCCTACCTCTTCTCCACTTGCCTTCTGGGAGCTGTGATTTCAGGCACTTTACATATGAAGAGGAGAGAATTGTAGGCTGATAACAAGGGGAGATGCGGAGGGCCACAGAGGCCAATCTGAAGTCAAAGAAGACAACCAGGGTTCACCTTGGCTCTTCTGAGACTCAGGAATTGTCATCTGGACACATGGGTCTTTGACGGACACAGAAACATGTGGTTCTTGAAAATGGATTATTACAGCTACTCAGCTCAATTAAAATAATAAAAGGAGTATTTGCTCTTCGGGGTAACCCATGATGCATGACGAGGAACTTGGAACACACCCAGTTCTCTTGCACCTCCTTGTCAATTACTAAGCATGTTTCCCCCAGGCTTCATAGCTCCTTCCTCTGAAACGCAGAAACGCAGAATGGATCCGGAACATTCTAGATGGCTCTGGGAAAACCATGACTCTGGGAAGGATGATACCACGGGAAAAACACGTTTGCTGGAGTTAGGAGAGTGAGATGAAATGCCAGGTGTTTGTTTGTTTGTTTGTTTGTTTGTTTGTTTTTGAGATGGAGTCTCGCTCTGTCACCCAAGCTGGAGTGCACTGGCGCAATCTGGGCTCACTGCAACATCCACCTCCAGGTTCAAGCAATTCTCCTGCCTCAGCCTCCCAAGTAGCTGGGATTACAGGCACCTCCCACCACGCCCAGCTAATTTTTGTATTTTTAGTAGAGACGGGTTTTCACTATGTTGGCCAGGCTGGTCTCAAACTCCCGACCTCAGGTGACTCCACCCACCTCAGCCTCCTAAAGTGCTGGGATGACAGGCATGAGCCATCATGCCCGGCCGCCAGGTGTTACATATAAAGTTTTGGTGCCACAAAAGGAATAACACTCAAATACAAAATTTTCTTTTTAATTTTCAGCAAGGCAAGGTGCTTCTATAAAAGGGCGCGCCCTTACAGATGGAAAAATGGCCAGTGCACACTCGGACAAAGGAGGGGAAGGGGGTCTTATCCCTGACGCACGTGGTCCCTGCTGCTGTGTCGTTCCCTATTGGCTAGGGTTAGACTGCACAGGCTAAACTAATTCCGATTGGCTAATTTAAAGGGAGTGACGGGGTCAGTGCTTTGGTGGGAGTCAGGGCAGAGCAGGTAGCAGGTGTTGGGATGAGTCAGGGTGGAGCAGGTGACCGGAATGAGTCAGGGTGGAGCAGGTGGTGGAAAAAGGTTGCTTTACAAGGAAGTTAAGTTTCAAAGTAGAAGGCAAAGAATTGAACATACTGACATATTAACTCTTTGAAAAAAAACTTAGAACTCCTATCGAACACAGGGAAATTCTTCAGCCACTTCAGTGCTCTGGCTCTTCCTTTTACAAGTGGATACGTTTGGGAGTGTTAAGATCTGAAGGGGCAGGCAAAGCACGTCCTTCCTTCTGGACTCCAGAGTGGAAACTTATTCTATGTACGTTCTGAAGGTCATCCTTGTCTGTCATGCAGATGACACACACCACCTGCCCCGCTTCCTGTTTCTTCATCATCTTGATCCCAAGCCACAAACCAATATTGTGTTGTTTGTGTTTCACAATAGCATGGACGATGAGTCAGCTGGGAGGAAAACGGGAGGATGGCAGCCATCAAACATCTCTTCGGATGCAGCTCAACCTGGAACCGCTACTCTAAGAAGGCCTTTGTAATTTCTTCCACAGATTGCTTTTTACTAATCCTGAGTGACGGGATCATTTTGGTTATCAATTGACGTGTGACACATTAACCTGGAAACGTAGAGGCATCGAGGAACTCCAACTTGTTGTTACGTGGTGTGATTCTGAGGGCTGGCAGGGCTCAGCCGGGAGGTTCTTCTGCTCTACATGGTGTTGACCGGGGCTGGAGGGAACTTGTGGATTGACTGGGCAGGTGTGTTCTAGTTGGTTCAATCACGTGTCTTGTAGCTGTGCTGAAGTTCAACTGAGGGCTTGACTTGGGATGTATCTATCTGCTGGCTTAATGGATCCAGAACATTCTAGATGGCTCATTCACATACCTGGAAGTTGGGCTGCGTGCCAGCTGACTTGTGCTGTGTGTATCTGCAGGCTTAACGGATCCAGAACATTCTAGATGGTTCCTTCACATACCTGGAAGCTGGGCTGCATGTCAGCTGACTTGGACTGTCCCTATCTGCTGGCTTAATAGATCCAGAACATTCTAGATGGCTCACTCACATACCTGGAAGCTGGGCTGCATGTCAGCTGACTTGGGCTGTACCTATCTGCTGGCTCACTGCAACATCCACCTCCAGGTTCAAGCAATTCTCCTGCCTCAGCCTCCCAAGTAGCTGGGATTACAGGCACCTCCCACCACGCCCAGCTAATTTTGTATTTTTAGTAGAGACGGGCACTATGTTGGCCAGGCTGGTCTCAAACTCCCGACCTCAGGTGACTCCACCCACCTCAGCCTCCTAAAGTGCTGGGATGACAGGCATGAGCCATCATGCCCGGCCGCCAGGTGTTACATATAAAGTTTTGGTGCCACAAAGGAATAACACTCAAATACAAAATTTTCTTTTAATTTTCAGCAAGGCAAGGTGCTTCTATAAAAGGGCGCCCTTACAGATGGAAAATGGCCAGTGCACACTCGGACAAAGGAGGAAGGGGTCTTATCCTGACGCACGTGGTCCCTGCTGCTGTGTCGCTCTCATTGGCTAGGGTTAGACTGCACAGGCTAAACTAATTCCGATTGGCTAATTTAAAGGGAGTGACGGGGTCAGTGCTTTGGTGGGAGTCAGGGCAGAGCAGGTAGCAGGTGTTGGGATGAGTCAGGGTGGAGCAGGTGACCGGAATGAGTCAGGGTGGAGCAGGTGGTGGAAAAAGGTTGCTTTACAAGGAAGTTAAGTTTCAAAGTAGAAGGCAAAGAATTGAACATACTGACATATTAACTCTTTGAAAAAAAACTTAGAACTCCTATCGAACACAGGGAAATTCTTCAGCCACTTCAGTGCTCTGGCTCTTCCTTTTACAAGTGGATACGTTTGGGAGTGTTAAGATCTGAAGGGGCAGGCAAAGCACGTCCTTCCTTCTGGACTCCAGAGTGGAAACTTATTCTATGTACGTTCTGAAGGTCATCCTTGTCTGTCATGCAGATGACACACACCCACCTGCCCCGCTTCCTGTTTCTTCATCATCTTGATCCCAAGCCACAAACCAATATTGTGTTGTTTGTGTTTCACAATAGCATGGACGATGAGTCAGCTGGGAGGAAAACGGGAGGATGGCAGCCATCAAACATCTCTTCGGATGCAGCTCAACCTGGAACCGCTACTCTAAGAAGGCCTTTGTAATTTCTTCCACAGATTGCTTTTTACTAATCCTGAGTGACGGGATCATTTTGGTTATCAATTGACGTGTGACACATTAACCTGGAAACGTAGAGGCATCGAGGAACTCCAACTTGTTGTTACGTGGTGTGATTCTGAGGGCTGGCAGGGCTCAGCCGGGAGGTTCTTCTGCTCTACATGGTGTTGACCGGGGCTGGAGGGAACTTGTGGATTGACTGGGCAGGTGTGTTCTAGTTGGTTCAATCACGTGTCTTGTAGCTGTGCTGAAGTTCAACTGAGGGCTTGACTTGGGATGTATCTATCTGCTGGCTTAATGGATCCAGAACATTCTAGATGGCTCATTCACATACCTGGAAGTTGGGCTGCGTGCCAGCTGACTTGTGCTGTGTGTATCTGCAGGCTTAACGGATCCAGAACATTCTAGATGGTTCCTTCACATACCTGGAAGCTGGGCTGCATGTCAGCTGACTTGGACTGTCCCTATCTGCTGGCTTAATAGATCCAGAACATTCTAGATGGCTCACTCACATACCTGGAAGCTGGGCTGCATGTCAGCTGACTTGGGCTGTACCTATCTGCTGGCTTAATGGATCCAGAACATTCTAGATGATTCCGTCACATACCTGGAAGCTGGGCTGCATGTCAGCTGACTTGGGCTGTCCCTATCTGCTGGCTTAATGGATCCAGAACATTCTAGATGGCTCACTCATATACCTGGAAGCTGGGCTGCATGTCAGCTGACTTGGGCTGTCCCTATCTGCTGGCTTAATAGATCCAGAACATTCTAGATGGTTCCTTCACATACCTGGAAGTTGGGCTGCATGTCAGCTGACTTGGGCTGTCCCTATCTGCTGGATTAATAGATCTAGAAAATTCTAGATGGTTTCTTCTAGAACATTCTAGATGATTCCTTCACATACCTGGAAGTTGGGCTGCATGTCAGCTGACTTGGGCTGTCCCTATCTGCTGGATTAATAGGTCTAGAAAATTCTAGATGGTTCCTTCTAGAACATTCTAGATGATTCCTTCACATACCTGGAAGCTGGGCTGCATGTCAGCTGACTTGGGCTGTCCCTATCTGCTGGCTTAATGGATCCAGAACATTCTAGATGGTTCCTTCACATACCTGGACTGCATGTCAGCTGATTTGAGCTGTACCTATCTGCTGGCTGAATAGATCTAGAACATTCTAGATGGTTCCTTCACATATCTGGAAGCTGGGCTGCATGTCATCTGATAGTGCTTGTCTTAGGCCATATCTATCTACAAACTTAATAGGTCCAGAACATTCCCAAGGGCCCATTCATTTGGAAGCTCACCTGGAGGCTGAGTGAAAAGTCAGCTGAGAACTTGACTTGGGCCCTATCTATCTGCAAACTTAACAGATTCAGAACATTCTCAGTGGCCCATTGATTTGGAAGCTCACCTGGAAGCTGGGCAGAAGGTCAGCTGAGAGCTAGACTAGGGCTCTATCCATCTATGTGCAGACTTATGTGGTGCAGAACCTTCTAGATGGTTGACTTACGTATGTGGAAGCTGGGTTGACAGTCTGCCCATTTGTGCTGGAAGGCTGATAGAACCAGAACATTCTACATGGCTCAACTCACAGGAGTTTCATTTCCACCACATTCTATTGGCCAAAGCAAACCATGGGTTAGCCCAGATTCAATGGGAGGCAAGCTCTGTGAAGCATTTGCACCCACCTTTCTTTCTCCACAATAGGCATCTCCTTTTATTAAAGTCTACTGGCCTGGCACAGTGGCTCACGCCTGTCATCCTAGCACTTTGGGAGGACGAGGCGAGCGGATCACGAGGTCAGGAGTTCGAGACCAGCCTGGCCAACATGGTGAAACCCTGTCTCTACTAAAAATACAAAAATTAGCCTGACATGGTGGAGGGCGGGCGCCTGTAGTCCCAGCTACTCGGGAGGCTGAGACAGGAGAATCACTTGAACCCAGGAGCCGAGATCGCACCACTGCACGCTAGGCTGGGCAACAGAGCAAGACTCTGTCTCAAAAAAATTAATAAACATTTTTTAAAAATAAAATACAGGCTAGTGTTACTTCAAAAAGGGAAAAAAAAAAAAAAACTTGGCTCTTAGCATTAACTCAAGATTCGGTCTGCTCATCCTAAGGGTAATGCCTTAACCGTAAATGTTAGACACTTTCTGTATTGAATTGAGTCAACATGTATGTTGTGAGGTGATCTCTGATCTCTAGTCTAGCTGTTTTCTATAATCGTGAAAAGAAAGAGGGGCTCGCTGCCGGGAGCAATGTGGTTTGCTATCAGATTAATTGCTGAGCCGAAGCCAGTGGCCTCCACCTTGCTGTGACGATTCCCCACCCCTCCTGACTGTCCATTGTCCCCAACACCCCAGGGTGACTGGAGCTTCCAGCTCTTTCTTCTCCAGTTGCCTTCTGGGAGCTGTCATGTCAGGACTTCTACACAGGAAGCAGAGACAATTGTAGGCTGATAACCAGGGCAGACGTGGCAGGCCACAGAGGCCAATCTGAAGTCAAAGAAGACAACCAGGGTTCACCTTGGCTCTTCTGAGACTCAGGAATTGTCATCTGGACACATGGGTCTTTGACAGACACAGAAACATGTGGTTCCTGAAAACGGATTACTACAGCTACTCGGTTCAATTCAATTTAAAAGGAGTATTTGCTCTTAGAGGAACCCGTGTTTTTTTTAATTTAATTTAATTTTGTTTTATTTTATTTTATTTTACTTTATTTTATTTTATTTTATTTTATTTTATTTTATTTTTATTTTATTTTTGAGGCAGAGTCTCAATCTGTCACCCAGGCTAGAGAGCAAGGTGCGATCTCGGCTCACTGCAACCTCCACCTCCTGGGTTCAAGCGATTCTCCTGCCTCAGCCTCCCGACTAGCTGGGAGTACAGGTGCCCGCCACCACCACGCCTGGCTAATTTTTGTATTTTTGGTAGAGACGGGGGTTTCACCACGATGGCCAGGCTGGTCTCGAACTCCTGACCCCGTGATCCGCCCGCCACGGCCTCCCGAAGTGCTGCGATGACAGGCGTGAACCGCCGCGCCCGGCCACAGCCGTGTTTTATAGCACAGAATAATGTGAGGAGTCCGTCGTGATTTCATTTGTTTGAGGCAAGGTTGGGTTCTGATCCAGAACCTTTTAGGCTGCAGAGAGAGCTGCCTTCAGAGACTGCGTGAGTAGAACAGGGTGGGGGGTTGTACATGCCAGAGAGAAGGACACCTGTTACCCACCTTGTCCACGGGATGGTTTATGTTATGGCTATGCCTGTCCACCCCGCTCTCTGAGGACAGGTCGGTGGAGATCATGGTAATGGGGTAGGAACCTGTGGTCAATGCCGACATCACAAGCAACAGAAAACACAACTCCTGGGCAGGCGCGGTGGCTCACACCTGTCATCCCAGCACTTTGGGAGGCGGAGGCGGGTGGATCACCTGAGGTCAGGGGTTTGAGACCGGCCTGGCCAACATGGTGAAACCCCGTCTTTACCAAAAATATAAAAAATTAGCCGGGTGTGGTGGCGTACATCTGTAATCTCAGCTACTCGGAAGGCTGAGGCAGCAGAATCGCTTGAACCCAGGAGGCAGACCTGCAGTGAGCCGAGATTGCACCACTGCACTCCAGCCTGGGCGACAGAGCAAGACACCATCTCAATTTAAAAAAAAAAAAAAAAGGCTGGGCCCGGTGGCTCACGCCTGTAATCCCAGCACTTTGGGAGGCCGAGGCGGGCAGATTACGAGGTCAGGAGATCAAGACCAGCCTGGCCAACATGGTGAAACCCCGTCTTTACCAAAATATAAAAATTAGCCGGGTGTGGTGGCGACATCTGTAATCTCAGCTACTCGGAAGGCTGAGGCAGCAGAATCGCTTGAACCCAGGAGGCAGAGCTTGCAGTGAGCCGAGATTGCACCACTGCACTCCAGCCTGGGCGACAGAGCAAGACACCATCTCAATTTAAAAAAAAAAAAAAAAAAGGCTGGGCCGGTGGCTCACGCCTGTAATCCCAGCACTTTGGGAGGCCGAGGGCAGATTACGAGGTCAGGAGATCAAGACCAGCCTGGCCAACATGGTGAAACCCCGTCTCTACTAAAAATATGAAGAATTAACCAGGTGTGGTGGCAGGTGCCTGTAATCCCAGCTACTCGGGAGGCTGAGGCAGCAGAATCGCTTGAACCCAGGAGGCAGAGCTTGCAGTGAGCTGAGATTGCACCACTGCACTCCAGACTGGGCGACAGAGCAAGACTCCATCTCAAAAAACAAAAAAGATTCAATGAAGAAAGCACTTTTAATTTGTGATATGAGAAAGTGTCATTACATGACATTACAACTTAAAGCCTGGTTGCATGGAGACCAAAAATAAACAAATAATACAGTAATGAAGACTGATATATTTGAACTCCATCAGTCTGGGTCTACACCTCCCAGGAGCTTGGTATATCTACTCTGTTTCTGACACAGGGAGGCTAAAAGTGGGCAGAATAAATAAATTGATATATGAGCCAGGTGTGGTGGCTCACGCCTGTAACCCCAGCACTTGTGAGGGTTGGAGTGGATCACTTGTGGTTTGGAGTTCGAGACCAGCCTGGCCAACATGGTGAAACCCCGTCTTTACCAAAATATAAAAATTAGCCGGGTGTGGTGGCGACATCTGTAATCTCAGCTACTCGGAAGGCTGAGGCAGCAGAATCGCTTGAACCCAGGAGGCAGAGCTTGCAGTGAGCCGAGATTGCACCACTGCACTCCAGCCTGGGTAACAGAGCGAGAATCCATCTCAAAAATAATAATAATACATACCTAAATTGATATATGGATGGTTAGATGGGTGGGTGGAGGGAGGAAGGAGTAGATGAATGGATGGATAGATGAATAGATAGATTGATGGATGGATGGGTAGATGGATAGGTAGATGAATTAATGAATGGATGAATGATGGTTTGGTGGATGAATGGATGGATGAATGGATGGATAGATGAGTGGGTAGATGAATGGATGGGGTGGTGGATGGATGGATGGATAGTGTTACTTCAAAAAGGGAAAAAAAAAAAACTTGGCTCTTAGCATTAACTCAAGATTCGGTCTGCTCATCCTAAGGGTAATGCCTTAACCGTAAATGTTAGACACTTTCTGTATTGAATTGAGTCAACATGTATGTTGTGAGGTGATCTCTGATCTCTAGTCTAGCTGTTTTCTATAATCGTGAAAAGAAAGAGGGGCTCGCTGCCGGGAGCAATGTGGTTTGCTATCAGATTAATTGCTGAGCCGAAGCCAGTGGCCTCCACCTTGCTGTGACGATTCCCCACCCCTCCTGACTGTCCATTGTCCCCAACACCCCAGGGTGACTGGAGCTTCCAGCTCTTTCTTCTCCAGTTGCCTTCTGGGAGCTGTCATGTCAGGACTTCTACACAGGAAGCAGAGACAATTGTAGGCTGATAACCAGGGCAGACGTGGCAGGCCACAGAGGCCAATCTGAAGTCAAAGAAGACAACCAGGGTTCACCTTGGCTCTTCTGAGACTCAGGAATTGTCATCTGGACACATGGGTCTTTGACAGACACAGAAACATGTGGTTCCTGAAAACGGATTACTACAGCTACTCGGTTC